>JAUMHM010000087.1:12811485-12828993 GCA_032362435.1 Melikaiella ostensackeni | reverse complement strand
ATTAACCTGAAATAAATTTGATCAGTTGCAAAGAAGATTTTTTATGTAATGAGAATCATGATTCCGGATCTCTAGTTTTATGCATTTCAGATCTTCCATGTATCTCTCATTATCAAGTATACATCCTATACATAGTATAGCCGCATCCTTTTTTTAAACTTGTGGCATACTTTATGTATGCTTCTGAAACACTTGCGCTATACTTTACTGAAATATCTCAGCCATACTTTGGCTAAACTTCATCCATACTTCAGCTATACTTTAGACATACTTCGTATATTCTTCTCAGATATACTTTAGCAGTACTTTACTATACTTCGGCCATTCATCGCTATACTTCAGCTATATTTAAGCTATACATTCACTATACTTTATTCAAATATACATAAAGTATGGGATAGTCTCATTTGTCATACTTTTATTGTAGTACCTGAAAAATGTCTTCCTCACGATTTTATAAATGTTTTTCCAGATTTATCCTGTACTAATATTTTTTACCTAGGTATGAATCGTTTCTATCACAGTAAATGCCAGTTTATCAATTTGGTCCCGGAATCGGATCAAACACATCACACATCAAAAATTGACTAGAATGTTCATGAAGTTAGCAATTTTTAGAGATGTGTGATTGAATTATTATCTATATCTATTTTGAAAAATGTGATAATTCTTATAGGTTGGTTCTGACTCAACTTACAAATTTCCTATATTTTTTAACAAAGATGGTCCTAGGAAGATGTGAGTCTTCCAGACGTATGGAAACTTTTAAATAGAAAGAATAGTAATTTCCACACTTGAATATTTGGTTTCCTTCTAGTTGAAAGTTGATTTTTTTAACTAAAAATTTAACCATTTCAGTTGAAGATTTCTCATTTTGGTTGCAGATTCATCTTTTTGGTGAAAAATTTCATCACTCGGTTGAAAATTTAATTATTTTCTTCGAAATTCAACAATTATGTTAGAAATACATTATTTTTGCGTTGAAACTGCAACTGTTCTGTGAATAATGTTCCTTTTGGCTCGAAACTTCAACAATTTGGTTGACATTTTTTTTCTGCCTTAACTGAAAAATATTTCTTGTTTGGAAATTCAACTTTCTCGTTCAAAATTGATCTGTCTTGGTTGAGCATTTAACTAATTTGTTGAAAATTCGTCTCTTTTGGTCAAATTTAACTATTTTTGATTTAAAATTTGGATCTGTTTTTATTGAAATATCAGCTATGATATTTTTTGTCGAGAATTCATCTTTTTTGTTTAAAAATTCAACTATTTGGTTGGAGATTGAACTACTTTTTTTGAAAATTTTTGTACGTAAAGATTCATCACTTTAGTTGAAAATTCTCCTCTTTGGTTGAAAATCAATCTACTTTCTTGAAAATGCGTTTTTCATTTTGTTTAAAATTAAATTCTTCAATTGATAATTCAAGTATTCCAATTTTACTTCAAAATTCTTCTTTTGTAGATGAGAAATAATGTGTTTTATTGTGAATTTGTGTTTTATTGTGAATTTGTGTTTTATTGTGAATTTGTCTTTTTCGTCTTTCCTCTCTTATGCGAACTGAATTAGTACAACAAAATAGAAAAATCCAACTGTTTTTGGTTAAAAGTTAATTATTTAAATATTATTTTTGGTTGAGAAGTGTACTATTCTATACTTTGTTAGGAATTCATCTTTTTTGCTTGAAAATTCAATTATTTTGGTATAAGTCATCCTTTTTGGTTCAAAATTAATCTGTTTTCATTGAGGAGTCATCTTCTTTAGTGGAAAATTCAACTACTTGCTTGGATGTTGCACACCTTTGCTAAAAATGAATTTTTATGGATGCAAATTCATTCTCTTAACTACAAATTCATCTCTTCAACTGAACATTCAACTATTTTGTAGAGAATTCGTTTTCTTGTTCGAAATTGAATTTTTTAACTGAGAATTTAAATATTTTATACTGGCTTGTAACTTTATCTTTTTTAGTTGAAAATTTATGTATTTTGCGGAAAATTCGTTTTTTTTTTGTTGTAAATTGATTTTTTTCACTTATTTTTGAATGAAAATTGATATTAAAAATGGTTCTCTTTTAGTTCAAAATTCAACTATTTGGTGAAAAGTTTATCAACTTTGCTAAACATTCTTTTTCATAGTTGAAGCTTCATCATTCTTGTTAAAGATTTATCTCTAATTTGAAATTGAACAACTTCGTTGAAAATTCGCTTTTTTTCTTGTTAAAAATTAATTCTTTCAATTGAAATATTTAATTTTCTAGTTTTGGTTGAAAACATATCTTTTCAGTCGAAAATTCATGTCTTTTGTTGGAAATTCGTCATTTTCTCTTTTGTCACTGAAAAGCGAACTGAATTAATAAAAAATGATAAGAAATTCCCACTATTTTTGGATGAAAAGTCTACAGTTACATTTTTTGTTAAGAATTTATTTTTTTGAATTAAAATTACATTATTTTGTTGAAAATTGAATTATTTTGTTTAGAGTCATTTTCTGGTTTAAAATTATCCTGTTTTATTTGAAAATTCGATTGTTTTGTTGAAAGTCCATGTGTATTATTGAAAATTCTTTCTTTTTTGTAGAAAATTAATTTTCTGTGTTTAAATTCATCACTGCTTTAAAATGTAACTATTTTGTTGCAATTTTTTTTGGATGAATATTGATTTTATAAACTCAAAATTCAACTTTTTCACTTTTCTACAAAACATCTTTTTTAGTTGAAAATTCGTCTTTTTGGGTGAAAATTCATCTGTTTTCGTTGAGAAATTAACTACTTTTTTATGGTCCTTTTTGACTGAATCCAACTGTTTTTGAAATAAAATGAAAATTTGTTGGCTGAAATATCAACTATTGTATTTTTTGCTAATAATTTATCTGTTTTGGTTGAAAGTTCATCTCTTTGAATGAAAATTTCACTATTTTTTTAAAAAATGCGGATGTTCGTTGTGGTCACTTTTTTTAACTGAAGTACTTAAAATTTAACTATTCCATTTTTGGTTGAAAATCCAACTATTTCTGTTTGGAAGTCAATTGTTTCTGATTCGTGAATCTACTGTTTTGTTGAAAATTCAACTGTTTCGTAGAAAATCAATCTGTTTTGGTTGAGGATATAACCATTTTGTTGACATTTTTTTCTTTATTGACTGAAAAATCTTCCTTTGTTGAAAGTTCGTCTTGAAAATTCATATCTCTTACTCGAAATATCAACTACCAAAATTTCTGTTGAGAATTCATATGTTTTGGTCAAAAATTCAACTACCTGGTTAAAAGCTGTACTCGTTTGTTAAAAATTAATTTTTTTGGTTGAGCATTTAACATTTTAGTTGAAAATTCATCTCTTTAATTGAACATTTAACTATTTTGTTTAGAATCCTTTTTCTTTTGGTTCGAAATTAAGTTCTTTAACTGAACATTTAAACATTCCATTTTTGCTTGAAAATTTATACTTCTTAGTTGACAGTTAAAAGTATCACAACTATCACTCCACAGATATGCATGAAGTTGTGAAAAAATTAATCTCGGATCCCAAAAAGTGGATCATTTCGATCTCAAGTTCATAATCAGAATGATATGCAACGGTTTGATATACCAGGGTTCACTGTGTTAATGTTTAATTATATAATTGCACGGAATTGCTGTAAAGCAAGGTGTAATATAAAGCAAGGTGTGATTCTACTCGAAAAACGAAGAGTGAACTCCTCAAAAAACCATTGAAACTTTTTATACTCCCTGTCGCTTCCTATCCTCCTCTTTTTCAAGTCACATCTTTTATATGAATATTGTCGCTTCTTTAGTTTCCTCTCTTCCAAACATCATCTACTTTCGTTCTAGCGCAAAACAAAGGTTTAGTTATCGCATTTTTTATTACAAGAGCTTACCGATTACAGTCAGATTTAGCTTCTGATTCCGCGTGGGTGAGTTCTCAAAGTCCACTCGACATCGATAAGTCCCCTCGTCTTTCACTTCCAACCGATCGATACTGAGATGAGCCATTTTCGACGTAGTGATGAAGTAAGCTCTTGGACCCAATGCCATCGGTGACGACCATAAGCGTGCGCTGCTAACAGCGCGTCGGCCGCGAACGTCAAAGCTGAAAAATGAGCAGAGATGAGTGATGCTTTTCTGAATAATCCCGAAGCTCCGGAGACTCGAAAGAAATTAGGTCGTATTAAAAATTTAGCTCAGGGACAAAACATGAATAAAATTTCGCAAAGTCGGTTTGCATAAATAGTTCCTTTTAAAAATGTATGATTAGAAAATGAATTAAGGGGTTTCAAATGTGAAGGATTCAATATTTTCTTTATAACAGCAATACCAAACAATTATCAAAAAATTATATCTCAGACTTAAGATGGTTACAGCCCAATATGTCGAAAGCACTTTTCGAGTTGGATATCTGTACCAAACTGAATGTATTGCACGGGGCTATCCCGGTTTATATCATCAGTCACGGACACATTTTGGTAATGCAATCAAGTGATCTGATGAGAGTGATATGCATAATTTGACATATTGGGTAGTCTGGTATAATTTTCACCCCACCATCCACGGGCTGGGTTACAGCCAAGTGTATGATGTATAATTTAACTTGATTTGACTTGATTTAATCATTTGAATTATTATTATTATTATTATCATTATTGTTATTATAAAAAATTATACCTCAGACTTAAGTTGGTTACAGCCCAATATGTCGAAGCTACTTCTTGAGTTGAATATTTGTACTCAACTGAATATTTCACACGGGGCTATCCCGGTTTTATATCATCAAATACGGACGCATTTTTGTAATGCAATCAAATGACCTTGATGAGAGTGATATGTATAATATGCATTCCAAGCATTATTCCTTCGGTCTACCTCTGGGTACGCTACCACTCACCTTACGTAAATACATTTGCTTCGTTACACTCCGTCATTCATTGTCTCAACACGACCAGACCGCCTCTTCAAATTTCTGTCACTCTTGTCGATTGGTGTTTCTTCTACACTACATTCTTTGAAAAGCCTCTCATTACTGACATTGTCCATTAACGTTTTATCGCATATATTCCGTAGGAGTTGCATGCCAACCGTATCATGCATTTATTTAAAATTAAAAGTGCTTTCATAAATAACAAAAAGAAGACATTAAAATATTAGTGAAAGCTTTACTGTGAAATTATACCTCGGTCCGGAGCTGCTTATTTCGTTCATGAAGAAAAAGTATAAATGAAACAAACTCCTTTTTCGTACTTTTTGTATTACTTGTTTCAACAATTTACGTTTTATTTAACAGGGAAATCTGATTTTTACCAACATTATATCCAAAAGTATACCTATTTCTCATAGCCCATTTCATTTTGTCTACATCGGTTCATTTTTCAAACAGAATCGAAATTCCAGCATTAAACGTACGAGAACGAGCGCGAAGCGCCGAGCGCACAACGCGCAATAAGAATTTGCCTGCCAAAGGCGGACATATGCTTTTCTTATGATTTGGGTAATCAATATTGTAAGTATTAAGAATTTAAAATTCATTTATTTCTTCTTCTTATACAGGATTAACTCTACAGGCCAACAGACTTATAATTTCGTATCATCTTCTTCTGGCGGATGAGCTTCTAGTAAAAACTGACTAAATTATAAATAAGTAAACGAACGAAATAAATCATTTCCAGTCTCAGAGAAAAATGTTCAAACCCCTTCTTTATGTACGTATTTATTTAAATCTTGCCACGCTTGAAAAGTTTAAACCCGAAAACATCAGGAAAAGAAAGTAGCTTATTTTATATTTATTTCTAAAATCGATAAGGATGCTTAAGGGTTTTCAGTTTACTGGTCATTTGTTATTTAAATTATTGAGTATTCGGAATTCATATAAACTTATTGTCGATAATGATTCACGGCTCATATAAATGATCTGAATCAACAAATACGAAACAGTCAGGAATTAAAAACATTGTTTTATCAATTACTTTCCTCCGCATTTGATGGACCATTTCGGGTGAAAAAACAGTGCTGCGAAAAGAGATTGAAAAAAATTATTTCAGATTATTCAAAATATTTCTTAAGTTACTGAAATCTAGTTTATTAATATCGTTTAAGGAAAAAGGCTTATAACCTTGGACGAATTTTCATTACGTGAAAGTCTTATCTGAAAAAAATTATTTTTAAAGTGAGATTTTAATCTATGTACTCTTTTGACATGTATATTTCTAGAGTTTCTCAAGCAGAATAATAATTTTTTTTCTCACTTTTTTGGTTTAATAAATCATTTAGAATAAACCTACAAAAAGACAATAACTCATTAGACTTGAGTCAACATTCACTTTGAAGATAAGTTATGTAAGACAATAATCATGTAAGGGACCAACTAAAACTGATAAAATTATGTCATGCTGATCAAAAGTTACGTCACTAAGCTTCACAAATATTCCCTGTACGCGATATGTATTTGAGAAGGGGAAAACACAAGTATGTCAGAATATTATATATACTCGAGAAATCAGAATATTAATTTGTAACGCTGTTTAAAAACTTCTCCGTTAATCATTTTTCCCACATTTTGAAAAAATGAGGATACCTTATACTTTGTTCTTCATCTTGATCGTTATCTTTGATTTCATTGGTAAATATAGAATAATTTGATAAGAGCTTTGAATAAAATACTTTTTCAAACGATTTATTCAGAAAATATTGCAGGTATTAAAAACTCAAAATTCATTTATTCCTATTTCTTCTTGCAGAAATAAGTTCGCAGTCCACCTTTGACCCTAAGTATAGTGGCGCACGTATGCTTGTCGGGCAATCTCCTGGCGGATCTCCTTTCCCTGGCAGATCTCCTTTCCCTGGGGGATCTCCTTCTTTTGGCGGATCTTCTTCTCGTGTCGGGCTTACTGATGGCCCTCTCCCGCTACCCGCGAACTCAATTATATCATACAACACGACTTTTAGCAACGGCTTTTTTTATAGAAAAAAGAATGGTGTTGATCTGCCAATAAAAACAAGCAATGAGAAATTCACCGTACTAGTAGCCAGTGGTTTCATAGTTGGAAGATTTACTCGTGGACATGTGCTTCAGGGAATATATAAATATAGTGAATTTCATAAATGTAACGTTCGAGTGAAAATACCCGTGCTACATGGTCAAATTGAGTTAATGAACCCGGCAGAAAATGCAATTTTTCGTGAAAATGAAAAATACATATGGCATGGAAAGAAAGCCGTAATTAGTGTCTGACGTAATCAGTAGTCAATCAACGATACAAATGATTTTTAAATTCAGAGAAAAACATTCATGAAAGTAAGTATATGAGGAGTCGTCGGGGAAAGGGCGTAAGTGCCAAATTTCGAAAATTGGTTTTATTGACTAAAAGTAACTGTTTTGACCTAACTCATGTTCCTGTAGAAGATTTTGGGCCAGTTCGATTTAAAAGTGGATCAAAATCCATGTTTAATGATTTAAAAATAAAAGTAATTACTTTTTTCACTTGTTCTTTTAACGCTTCCATAAGCTAAATAATAGCTTGAAAGTAATTCCTTGATTTTTCAAAATTAAAACTTAAAAAGGTTATGCAACTCTTTCTGAGTCGAAGTCGGCCATTTTTGGGATGCGCCGTTCTCTGATAAGGATTTTCTCGCAGATGGTTGATTTTTTGTAACGCTCCTTTTGCGACTCAATAGAGCTAAGTAAAAGCTCGAAAGTGCTTTCTCTAATTAAAGAATTAAAAAGTTTTGCAACTCTTTCTTAGTCAAAAACGGTTTTTTTGGAATGCGCCATATTTTGATAAAAGATTTCCTGGAGATGATCGATTCTTTGAGGATGTCCTTCCATGTTTTGAGAGAGCTAAGTAATATTCAAAACTATCTTTTTGTTGAAAAAAAATGAAATGCGTCAGAGTTGGAAAGTATTTTTTGTCCCCTGTAAAATTTGTGTCTTGGCACTTATGACCCTTGGCTGGCGACCCTTCATATATTTAAATGTGACAATGCTGTATCCTCTGATTCTTGTAAATGATATCCATAGTTACAGGATAGGCGAAAAATGAAACTGAAAAGCATAAATTGGAAAAACTAATCACAATATCCTACTATCTAGTTACTTTTATTTCTTCGTTCTAAGTGTCTCGGATAGCAGTCAGCTAAACTGTATTCAATAAGATATGCATAAGAATATTTTAAATGTAGTTTGTAACATTAAAAAACATATTAATTTTTGAGAGAATATGAAAAATAAACATTTTAGATACATATCCTGTACAGCTACATTTTATTTTTATTTCCATAATTTTCTTTACTTATACCTACTTGATTGATTGAGTGACAAATACAATTACTTTAGAAACGGTACCGAAGCCCTTTAATGATTCTGTTCCAATTTGAACAAAATTTTGGAATATAACCCAAATAAGTAAGGAAACTAAATTTGTATTTAAAAAATTATCCTGGCGTTTTCTTCCAAGTTTTTATCAGTATGTAAACAAGTTTTAAAAGAATCAATAGACCTGTGTAGACAAAAAAACCCATTCTTTTTTCACACTGATAAATAATTTAAATGCACGCCTCTTTTCGAATTCTTTTGGATTCTCTTGAATTCCTTGTACTACCTGAATTTTCAACTCGATATCTCGTTTCGCACAAGGCCATGTCAAACTTTTTCGATATCTACCTCACTGACTTTTTTTTTTAACAACTTAAATCCAAATGAAATGAGATATCGAATATAAAATTCAGGAAATTGAACAAAAAACAGAAATAAATTTTGTTGTAATTCGGAAAATTCAGGACTTCACAAACGTTCCTTAGTACTTTTAATTTAATTCCCCATGTTTTCAACTCGATATCCCATTTTTCGTGTGGACGTGAGTAGTTCCAATAAAATTTCGGTGAGTTAGGAATCGGGTAAGTTTGACATGGCCTTAATTGGATTACAATCCAAACTTATTACTTTAAATAAAATACTCAAATTAAGAAGTTAGAAAATTTGGAAAAAATTGTAATTTTAAAGTTATTTGAATTGTAAAAAATTGGTGGACTTGAATTTAATGATAACCACAACGGTATATAAAACCTATGTGCGTGTGATAAAGTGTGCCTTTCATTAATCTTGGCCGTAGAAGCACCATCATAGGATAATTAAGTTGTTTTGTCGTACCATCTCTACCATCTCTCCCGCCCACAGAATTTGTGAGGAAATATACCTGCACCATTGTTTGAATCGGCGTCTGCTTGGTGTGCGTCACTATAGCCAAGGGAGCCCTTAGCTTTACACCTAACTAATGCAGTAATATACATATAATGCAGTATCTATAATTGTACCAAAATTTCGGTACAAATAGCCGCACTTTTTCGTTGCACGTAGACACTCTGAATACGAGTTTGTTAAGTTCTTCAATGCATAATAATTCTGCTTATAATGATATTAACCATGAAGATCATTTTTAAGAAGATTTCTTAAAAAATAGATTGGCGTTCATTTTATGATTTATAAATTGTTTCCACAAGAAAATGATTCAAACTGATATATTCATAGTTCAAAATAATAAATTACCTAGAAAATGGTATTTATTTATTAAATTTATGTAATAATAAATTGTTTAAACAAGGATGCATTTTTCATAAACTCACCTCAAGGTAGAAAAGACCTCATTTTGATATTTTCTCACAGAATAATCCACTTTTTTCAACAGATATACAACGGAATATTCAGTTTCACTTTTCACTATTTCAATGAATACTAAAATTAGTGGCAAATTTTATAAACGTGAATTAAATTTTGCGTTGCGGTGAAAATTGTCACTTATTCCTCCCTGAGTAATATAAGCGTTGGTTCATGCTTGACGTAACGCAAGGTTATGTAATCTATGAAAAAGAGAGCCAAAAGTAGATGTTAATACAAAAAAACGTCGTCAGGGACGCCTTTTGTTATGTAAAAAAGAAGTATCTACTACTAGGAAAGAATAATGTGCTATGCATCCTTGAAGAAATTACATGCGGCACAGTAAATTTAAGCTACAGCGTAAAGGAACTTTTACTATATGGAGAAGAATGGATTCTCATTATACCTTAGTGCGTACTGCTCTTACAACTATTCATTTTGTGCAATGGTTGATGGAGAATATTATTTTGCATTTATAGCGCAAATCGCTTCGGATACATGGGATTTTTTGATGTAATGTAGTCCTATGTCTTTGCCTACATCATCAATATTACTCTACAGATATTCCTTTCGCCCTCCTCGGATTGTATTAGTGTTACTGTACGTAACGTATTATATTTGCTGCAGTCAAATAAAAAATACTTTTTAGAAGAAGACGTAATACATAGATACCTCTCAAAATACCTCACGATTTTTAGCGTGTAGAACTTCAAAATATTGCTAATTTTATCATTTAGGAAAATAATCATATTGACCATGCAGAAATAGTTCTAAATCCTGTGAAATAGCCCTTTTTATCAGAATTTTATGTTATTTATACTATTCATGTAGTTGGTGTAAAATTTTAGTATGTAACCTAGTACTTTTACTTCATATTCCAAAAACCATTTTTCTCCGTTTAACGTAGTGATACTTTATTAACATTAGTAATTATAATTATGGTGTTAATATAGTACAATAGAAAAAATGTACAGTGAGACCAAGTCACCAATAATGAATCAGAATTATTATAGAAAAGCAATTTGATTTTTTTCTGATTATTGGCTACATTATTTCTCAGTTCGAGAAAGTGCGTCTCCAAGATATAAAATAAAAATTTTAGACTCTAGTGCCAATAAAAAAAATCTTCTTTGAAGTCTTACAATATTACGTCTTTGAGATATAACAAAATGTCTTAAAGACCTGAAATAGTACGTCTTCAAGATCTCAAATATGACGTCTTCAAGATATAAAATAATTTTTTCAAGACGTAAAAGGGTATCTTGAGGACGGAAACCAATGTCTCAAAGCCATGAATGACAGCTTCGGGTTTGGTTCAAAGTAATAAAAAGGTGGCTCAAGATGTAATTTTTGTTATCAAGACACAGAAAAAAGTCTGGCTCCATCTCATAGGTCAGAATTTCTAAATGTCTTCACCACCTCTTAAGAAAGTCTTAATTGTTGCTCTGCCTGACAACCACGAGAAGGAAGATCAATTGCATTTATTTCCACAGCCCTGACGAAGTCAACTCTCTGATTTCGCGAGCACGCTTGCAAACGAATATGCCCCATTGTTTACCTCGATCCAATGAGGCCAATACTCTACTTGAATCTGACCAGTGAAAAAATGATATGTCTTCATAACCAAAAGCTTTTATGATTTTGAGATTCTTGACGACTCCCAATGCACGGAGCTATATGTTCCAAGCGTGGGAAACATGTATCCTCTGGAGCAACTCGCGATTTGGCTGCCAATAATTTTAATTCGACACCGTTTTGGTTTTCTATACTTAAAAACGTGACTGCAGCATATGGGCGTTTCCATAAAGTGCCATTTTTAGCAAAAAAGATAGATGAAAATAAAGCTTAGAAAACAGCTCACAAAATTTTTTCGCACATCATGCATGTATAAAGAAATTTATTTTTTAGATGGGTCACTTTCTTTGCGCATGCACAAAAGTTACAAAAATATATTTTTTTAAATGGATTAAATTTTCAACGCTGAAATACAGCAAAATGAGTAGAAAAATTTGATCCTATCTTGACGCGCGCAATTTTTGCAAATGCAATTGCTGGAGAGGAAATTCTAGCCTTAGAGTGGTTATAACTTTTGCGCGCACTGCAATATTGATTCAATCCATGGTAAGCTGCCCTGGCCCAACATAGTGTTAAATTTCTATGAAAACAGAGAAGTGTGGTTAGTAGCAGGTGTGGCTGTAGCAGGGCCCCTGGGGGGCAAAGCAGTACGCCTCAACAAACAAATTTACACGGATGTGCAGCTGCCAGGTACAACAATCCAATTAACATTTCTGGTAGTACAACGACTATCCCGCACATGTATTATCGAAATCGATGTACTAGATGAACATCGAGCAAACATCGATTTCGATACAAAGACTCTCAGTTTTCCATACATAGAAGGACAATACTTTATCCGAATTTTACAGGACGAAAATGAAAACAGGGAAGAGGGAGATTACAATCTGTGTATAATAGAGTCTTCGACAACCAATGATACTACACCGGAAGAAACACAAAAAGAGGATATATGCAAGAATGGTGAAGAGCTTCCCTTAAATATAGCACTTGAGGAGATAAAAAGTAAAGTCAGAGAAAGTCAAGGATTAAAACAAGAAGAGGAAGAAAGACTTGGCGAAATCCCGTGGAACCATCGCAAAGTATTTCGACGAGAGTCTGGACTTCTACGAAATTATCAACATATACTCAAGGTGCGAGAAGGACAGCTCTTTATTAGTCGCAGCTATCCTATACCAATGGTACATAGGAAGAAGGTAGATAAGGAAATCCAGCGTATGATGAGCTTAGGCATCATACAGCGATCAAATAGTCCCTACATTGACCCTATAGTGTCAGTCATAAAAAAAGATGGAACCATACGTTTATGCCTAGATGCAAGAAAATTAAATGACATCTCGATCGAGGACTGTGAGTGTCCCGAGTCTGCCGTAGTCCTCTTCCAAAAATGCAAAGGCATGAATGTCATGTCTGATCTAGATATGGCCAGCAGCTTTTGGCAGGTGCTATTACATCCAGAGTCGAGGCAATGTACGGCTTTCCAGTACCGTGGGCGGAGCTATGAATTTCGAGTCGTACCATTTGGCTTGAGAACAAGCACTGCCGCCCTCGTGCGAGGCCTCGACTACGCTCTGCAGGAACTAGGCGAACAGATTATCGCTTTTGTGGAATCTAATGAACAACAACTCACACACCTTGATGAGATCTTGGAAAGGTTAGAGAATAACAATCTCACACTTGATCTAACCAAATCACTTTTTTTTAAGAAGGAAAGGAAGTTCCTTGGATTTATACTGACAAGGGAAGGCATTATATTCGATCCCGAGAAGATAAGCTTTATTCACGACTTTCTAGCGCCGCGAAATGCAAAGCAGCTCAGAGGCTTCCTGGGACTCATAAACTTCTACTCAAGATTTGATGACAAGCATGCGGCAGAGGCAATACCCCTTCTCAAATTGATAAAAATGGGGGCTACCTGGGAGTGGGACAAGAAAACACAAGAAAGTTTCGAGAGGATCAAAAAACTCTTCGGTAACTCTATAATGTTATATTTTCCAGACCCATGCAAGAGTTATTACCTTGAAACTGATGCAAGCAACTACGCGCTTGGTGCAGTTCACTATCAATCAAATGATAAAAAGAAAAAGGAAATAATAACCTTGGCAAGTCGCACACTGAAAGGATCAGAACTCACTTATTTTACCATGGAGAAGGAGTTGCTAGGCATCGTCTGGGTATCACAAGAATTTCGAAAGTACCTACATGGTGCCAAAATTATAATCAGAACCGACCACTTGGCACTCACTTTCTTGAAAACCTGTAAGTTTGTGAATGCAAGATCAACATGTTGGATTCTTGCAATTCAAGATTATAAAATTAAGGTGGAATATCTATCTGGAAAAGAAAATGTCATGCCCGATGTTCTGAGTAGGCTTAACGATGGCGAGAGTTATAGAAAAATCATGCAGAGACACGAATCACCATCAATGCATTGAAGTATCAATGGACACCTGAGGTTAAACAATGCATAATGAGCATACCTCAACGACAGGAGGAAGATAAAAAAATCTTACAAATTAGAAAGAGCATTGAAATGAACACGGCTGTTAAAACTCACACGACGCATTATTGCAACCTGCGACTCGTGCTCGAGAAATAAAATACCTACACAAGCTTCACAAGCTTTAAAATAGCCTGTATTACCACAAGAGCCATTAGAGCTCATATCCATCAATTTTTTTGGTCTACATGTAAGGTACTCTCTGACAGGGGTACACAATTTACCAGCCATCGATGGAGGCAGGCACTAAAAGATTGTGACATACAAATGATTCTAACATCGATACGACACCCTCAAGCCAATATGGTGGGAAGGGTCAATCGGGAGTTATCACGACTTTTCAGGACCCTCTTTTCCCCAGAGAGATATGGTGCATGGTATACACAATTGAAGTACATCGAAACAGTGATCAACGAATCACATCATGAAACAACAGAAGTCACACCCTACGAGGCTCTGTGGGGACACAAGCCGAAAAGATGGTGGAAGGACCTCCTGCCAGCGACACTGCCCCTCCAACTGAGAAGTCGAGAAGAACAATTGTTCATCCCGAGAGATCGAATCAAAAAGAAAAGAGTGAGGGCTCTGAACAGAATCAATAGAAAGAAAAAGGGCGTGGACTCTCAGGTAGGTCAATAGGTGTTGGCCAAGGCATGCAATGTGTCCAATACAACAACAGGAGTAATGGCCAGTTCCTCTATATGGAGGCCCATACCTTATCAAAAAGAAAATCGCCACAAATGTTTACAGTCTGTGTAACATCGAAAAAAGGCAAGAGCGAGGGCAATACCACGCAAACGACCTTTGAAAATACCTGTGAAGGGAAATGGAAGGAGGGGGTAGAGAGAATGCGGCGGTGGGGCCCGAACTGCCTCAAGAAAAGCAAGAAAGAAGAGAACCACTCAGTGTCGTTCCACACGTCAAAGATGCCTGATGTCAGTACAGCATTCGAGTGCTTGGATGTTCACCCTTGTCCGGGCATTTAATGCAATTTTGAGACGGGAGCGGAAGACATTGTCGTGAGGGACATGCACCAGCACAAAGTAATACCAACCAGGGCCTGGTTTATTTCAACAATCAAGGAGAAGGCAGCAAGACCACCAAATACCACGGACACCGAAGTAAACACGGCCAAATTTGCTAAGAATATACGCAAAGAGGGCGTGGGGACTTAGGACACCTCCACACAAAAGGACGCACATCCCGGATCATCGGCCTTACAGGAGAAGGTGGAGACGAATGCGGGTGAAAAGAACGATTCGTCAGCAATAAAAAGAGAAGAGGAGGTGGCATAGGAAGCATCACTAAGGTCATTGGGATAGCAGGCAGCGAAGAGAATCCCATTAACCAATCCACCACTGCCGAAACGAGACGATGAGCTTGCAAAAACAATTTTGCGAGAGTTTCCGTTAAACACGTTTCACGTTGTTGTGGTGGAAGGAAGCGCGGATAGGGAAGCAGCCGACCCACAACCAAAGGCGCCGACGACCAGCGGGGCAACCGGAGCGAAGGAATGCTGGAGGAGAAACACATTGGAAAAAGCCACCAAGAAGCAGCACAGGGGTGTTTATGCCGTCAGGGAAAGTCAACATGACACACTGGTGGAGGAGATCCTTAATAATGGAAACGTACGTCCTGCAAAGCAGGTCTGCAAACGGCCTGCGGAGAAGGAAGTTCAAATAAAAAAGGATGGCGACCACCTATCTAAAAAGGTGCCAGCCAAGAAGAAGAATATTTTGGCTGAACCCAGACAAGCCTTCCTAAAGACAAAGGAGAAAGAGGCAGAACGGATCCGACGAGAAAAGATTCACGAGAGAGACCATCCATGGACTTTGCTACCCGGAGAAAGCAGCGAGGATTTCAACAAATACAAACTGTGAACGCCGGCGCAAACATGGCCCATTACAGGTACCTGGACATTTAAGGAGAAGAATCCATGGAGGGATCCACAACTGCAGAATCGAGAGGAGAATGAAAGAAAAATATTGATAATAAAAGGGGAGAGACGCCCAGTAAGAAAAATTGAAACCGTCATCATCGAATGAACAGTTTAATATCTTATTCAAAATCAAGTTAGATCGATGGTGCGGTGTCAATTGGGGGGCAAATGTAACCTGCGAGTTACAGTGCATAGCCTGGTAACAGGCAAACCTACGATCTCCTGTGTGAACTCTAATAGGAAGCGTTGCATTACAGAGTAACACGAGTAGAACACAGACTCCACTAGCGCCCACTACAGTCTGGACCGTGAATCGTGGAAGGACAAAGTGGGGGACCGTAAAGAAAAAGAGGAGCGCCGTCGAAAAACGAAAGTTGATTTTGAGCGACAGAAACGCAAGAGTCGGAGAGGGAACCTTGGAAGCAGACTGAAGATTCATCTTCTACTCTGGTCGCATACCTCCCTCTAGAGTGGAGAGATTTAATTTGTTAGGAGTAAAATCTTCTCATAGCAAATCTCTTCCGAAAACGGACGAGAGCTTATAAGAGCAGACGGATGATCCATCGCCCCCAACTGATCTACAAAAGGCTTCTTCATCCTTAAAAAGTATCAGTGCGATTTTCTGCTTTCCTTTGCGACTATTCGAGAGAATCTCGATGCGATTAAATTTGATTTTAGAAAGGATGACTTAGAATCTGAAAATAAAGAGTCAAACAGCCACAGCCGAGAATTTGAAGGGATATTTCAAACTCGAGGAATCCTCTATTGCAATTGACGAACAAAATCAAGGTTCACCGAGGCATTTGGTCCAAAAAATTGAATAAAGCCTTTTACAACCTTTCAATCATCGTTCAGCCACTTATAAGCAGACGAGGAGTTCATTCCTCCAACTGTTTGAGAAAGTAGGTGGGGGTGGATGGAAGCGTGAGAAAAAATATCTCTGCTTCCCGAAAAGTAAAGAATTTATATCCTAAGTCCGAAGAAGGACAAAACAAAGCGCCAGGTAGAGGTGAGCCCAGAGATTCTCTCGTTTCCTTATTCCCATCCTTGTCTTATTTATATAAAGAGAAGAGAGAGTGTTTATCCAAGGTGCGAGTGGTCCTCGGCCCAGTCTGTAGCTCAAAATCGTTTCCTTATGCCTCACAGGAGGTACAGGTGTACCTAATTCACGATCAGGTTGTAAAACCATGAATAACTTGTTATTTGAGAGATTTGAAGGACAAAGCGTTAATCCTATTTGTATTATTGTCTAATTGACCAAACATTCTAAATAGTAGTTAGCCTTGAGGCATGCATCTTTTTGAATACAATTAATGTGATAATCATTGCTCTTCAAACAAGGTGTTTCTCTCTAGAGAATATACTGCTTTATAAAATTGAGTTACAATTCAAAAAGAGATTGAAACTCTAGAGAGCCTAAGGTTTGAAAACAAAGGAAATTCTTTTAATCATAAACTGTACAGAGAGAGAGAGAGAGAGAGAAAGAGAGAGAGTTTATCAAAAATGAAAATTGAGTGAAAAAAAAAGATTTATTTGAAATTAAGTTGGATACATGATTATCTTCCTACGTTAAATATATTAAGAACCTCTAATTTAAGGATTTATTTAAAATAAATAAAATAAATATTTTTTTATTCGAAAAATATGGACTCAGATTAGAAGATTAGGGACCTGTGTTTGTAAAATATAGAGTAATGCAGGTTTATTGAATAAAAACCACTGAGCATAGTCGAAATCTTATTCTTTTTCCATGCGAATCCCACATCTCTCATAGTTGATTAGTAGAAATTAACTGGAAATAAAGATGTTTAAGTAAAATTGTTCATTTAGTGAACCAACTCCAGAAAGTCGACGGTTAC
>JAUMHM010000087.1:12798767-12811385 GCA_032362435.1 Melikaiella ostensackeni | reverse complement strand
GGTAAAAGTACATGGAAAAATTTCCAGAGGTACCGGCTCAGGGATCGAACCCCGGACCTCTAGTAGGAAGTCCGAGCAATTATTATTATTATTATTATTATTATTATTATTTTTATTATTATTATATCTCTGCGCTTTAGAGTCACATTCACACTTTTCAATTATTCTTTCTTCAGTCTACCTCTGGGTACGGTACCATTCATCTGACCTAACATGACCAAAACATCTCAGCAAATTTCTTTTACTCTTGACAATCGAACTCTCTTCTACAGCGAAGTTTTTGAGAACTCGCTTATTACTGACTTCGAGCATTAGTGTTTTACCGCACATATTCTGCAGAAATCGCATCTCAACAACGTTTACTTTAAACCTTTTATTGATATGACCAGGTCTTGCTACCACACAGCACAGTGGGCGCAAGCACAGATTTATATACTGCGATTTTAGCTCTATGTGTAACATTTTCACTTCCAGTAATGGCTCGTACACTGCCGATGATTTTTCTACCCTTGTTTACACGTCCAAATATCTGTGTATCTAGCTTTCCGTCAGCAGTAAATAAACTTCCAGGATACACGAAGTCATCAACTTGGTCAATCTTCTCTTCGTTTAAGGCAATGTTGCATACTGTTTTCTCACCTCTTCTTTCAAACACAATAATTTCTGTTTTATTCGCGATAATTCAATCACATTAATAACCTTATTATCAGCAAACGCCAGTTCACGCAATTACACTGTTCCGAGATCAATACCTTCTTTGTCTGCAAGAGTCATTCTCAGACATTTGTCCATGTATATATTGAACATCAACATAACGCGGACTTGCCTAACGCCCTGCTTAATACCAAACCAAACGCCCAGTGGTCCGTTTAATCTCACACACGCTTTGTTACCATCATGTATTTTTACAAAAGAATTCGACTCTTACTGGTCAAGCACTACAATTGTCTATGATTATTCGAATAAGGAGAACAATGGTGGTCTTCCTCCAATCATCTGTAACTTCACCGTTCTCAGTACAAATATTCATAAATTCGATCAGCTACACAAACATTCGCCACCGCTCCTAAGCATATCAGTGGTGACACCATCCACACCAGCAGCCTTATCAGTCCTTATATTCTTGATTACAGATATAATGTCCCGAATATTGATCCTTGTTTCGCCACGCAGTCTGGGATTGTTTAACGTATCTTCTTCTGAATCACGATTGTTATGCTCCATAAGTTGACCTCCATACAATTTCTTGAAAGAATCACTCATACAGTTTTTCACTTGGTTTCAATTCCATACCATTTCACCATTAGCATTCTTAGTTCGGACTAACTCATCTTCTTAACGCATTTCAAAAAAAAAAATTATCATTTTCTTTAAAATCATTCTGCATTTTTTCATTTTCTTTCGCTTTGATTTGATCCTTGCTTCCTTTGGCTAGTAACTTTGCTTTACTGTTTTTATCCCTATCATCATTTTCTAGTTTAATATTCAGCTTCTTCGAGTACGCTTACTTTCCCAAGTATCTCCAGTCCTTCTTCATACAGCAGCAGTAGCGCACGCTTTAGATGCACTCTTGAAGATGCCATCCCGTAGTATTATCCGTACACCCTCTACATTTTTATTGCCTAATTCCGTTTTCCAGTCTTCTTCATGCTGTCCTAAATATTTATGCTGCTTTTCACGATACACTATTTGTACTTCTGGTTTTTGCAAATTCTGTGTTTAAACTCACGTCTGCTTCGATTTATTATTAATTCTTCTTCTCCTCCATCCTTGATTTCTGTTGATTTTTGAGGCTAAGAATCAGTGATCCGTTCCACATTCAGAGCTTCTCATGACCCTTGTATCTTTTATAAGCCCTCTCAGTCCCTCATCCGCTGAAACAAAGTCAATCATATTGTGGCTTTCGCCTCTGCACCAAGTATACGTGTGGATCATTTTATGTCTGAACCAAGTATTTGTAATAAACTAGCCTTTTTCTGAACACAAGCTAATCAATTGGTTCCCGTTACCGTTCGGTTTTGAGACTCCGAAATGACCGAGTACCCTGTCGGTATCTTTGCGATGTACACCAACCCAGCTATTCATATCTTCGAGTAGAATCATTCTTCCACCAGGATCGCGAGTACCTATAATATTATTCAACGAGTCCCAGATGGTATCTTTCACATCACTACCATCACTATCAACTAGAGCGTAGCATGCTGCAGGAAATATCCTTCTGATTCTCAGTTTCATTCTAACCCATAATAACTTGGAAGATACAGATTCATACATTTTTACATGCTCTTTTGTACTCTCATTCATAATCAGAGCGACTCCTTGGTTGCCATGTGATTCATTATCTACGTCTGACCAAAGTTCGAGTCCATTTCTCATCTTTTTCATCTCACATCCCTTTTTTATTATTTCTAGTACACATAAAATATTTAGCTTCTTTACACGCATTGAATCTCGTAATTCCTTCTCCTCAAGATCATTTACACCTCTATCATTCCGAACAGCCAGTCTCCATCCATGATCTGAAATTTTTCCGAGGACATGCCATTCGTCAATAAAATTGTCAATCTTATCTGAAGCCACATTATTATTAGAACTGTTCATTTTTTGAAGTAGACACTAAGCTACCAACTTAATCCGAAAAATTTTTTCCATCAGTATAAAATCATTTCCAGACTGAGTAAGGTAATGGAATTTAAAAATGAATTCTGAAGGTAATTCATTGATCATATTGTCAATAGGTAAGGTATCAATCATATATCAGAACTGGAATATTTTCAGCGTTTAGGATCATATAATAAATCGTTTCATAAACTTTATCACCCATCTTATAAATCCGGAAGAATATAGAAAAATATTTTCTAGGAATGAGCATACGCGGGAATTTGCATTACCACTACTGTATAATAAATTCCCTAGGAAGGAGTCCCGAAACTACCGGAATAACCCAGCAAACAGCCCTTGGAACGTGGAATCGTCCCAATGCAGACGTTACGAGCAATCATTTCAGGAAGAGGAGGACGATTATATTTTGACTGAGAAGGGGATCTGCCTAGTCACCAGGGGAGCTATCTCTGTGCGTGATTGCATATCAAGCATCCTGAACGTCAACGGCTACGAGGGGTATCAAAAGAAAGGAGAAAATTAGTAGCGAATAGTTTATATTTAATAGTCTTATTTTCCGGAAAAATCTTTTCGCCGCTGTGTTCCTAATTCGCTGACTTAAATTGACTAGTTCGACTGAGTAGCAGTCATGTTTGCTTTAAAACTACCTATGCTACTTGACTTTTATAATGTCTGACAATATAATACATATACCACTTCCAAATCAGTAAGTATGACTTCAAACCTCAGCTGTCTGTTTGTAATATATATGTTGCAGTCTATGTCAAAATTCAGTCATTGTCGACAATGTCTAGACAGTCTCGACAATGCCCGCTGGCATCGATTAATTATCGACAATGCAATATCTATCCCAGAAACCAAAGCTCTGGAATTTCCAACATTAACCGGTCATTGCCGACAGTGACCGATACCAGCGGGCACTGTCGATATGCACTGTGCATTGTCGACAATGTCTGATTCGCGAGATTTACTGTAACATATATGTAAAATTTGAGAATAACAATAAGTATGTCTTACTTCAAAGTGTTTCTACCACTTGACATTCATTATGTCTTAATAGTCGACAGTCTCAGTAAAATTATTCTTTAGATGCCAAAAATATACCTGTGACCATTGTATTGAAGAGAAAGGTAAAAAAAATTTGAAAGAGAAAAGGGATTAGACAGATTCTATATTAATTTATAAAAATGAGATGGTGTTTGTTACTTAATCGCGCAAAATTTATTATTTCGATTGGACTGAATAATAAGTGTTTCCAGGATATTCTAGAAAATTCTTAAATATTCTAGCAAAAAGATAAAAGAGTTATCCAGAATATTCTATAATATTCGGGTATATTATCAGAATGTTCAATACAATTTTGAAACATTGTGGAAAATTACAAACTATTTTAGAATATTAAAGGATATTTAAGAAAATTAGAGAATAGTCTACAAAATTTTCACATGTTCTGTAAATATTCACTAAAATTCTATACCACTCTAGCCAATTCTAAAACAATAAAAAACATTCCAGAATTATAAAATAATAAATAACATCACCAGACACTTCAGAACACTCCAAAACGTTCCAGTAAATTATATTCAACTTCAGTACAATCTGCTGGTTGGAGACTGATTTGCCAAAAATATCTTGTACAATTATTATTCAATGCGAATGTAAAGAACTTTTCAGATTTTTTGACAAATATTTTCTGATTTTCATTAACATAATAAAATAATTTTTAAGAATCCTGTCTTTGAATAAAGTACGACTATAAAAATTCTAGTCATTGTTTCAAAATTCCATGACTGTGCCAGGTATCTAAGGTCTTCTAACAGCCCTGAGTATTTTAGATGAAACTATAACCTTATGAAATGATGAAATTTCAAACATTCCTCTAGGATATGCTAAAACATTCTACGTAAAAAGGGGCTAAGCGGAGAGTATGGGGTAAACCAGATCCCCAGCAACTTCATTCTTTATAATTAATTATCTCTTTCTTCGAAGAACAAAATTTATGATTAGCCTAAGTTTAATTTTTCACGAATCGTAACTTCATAGTTACACTACGCCATGTCCCTCAATTGTCAAACTGAGAAAATGAGATTCAAAGTTTCATCGTATTATACTCTAACAAAATGTTATTAAATGTCAAAATAAGTTTATCGGTCAAAAATAATGCGTGATCTTGAACATAATAGCACAAATTTTTATATTATTATGAAAACATTCGAGCTGATGTGGAAAATTGGTTTTGGACATAGCGTAATATTAGATTCAAGAAATTCAATTCTCACAAAAATTATAGTACCCCACGCCCACAAAATACTTCTAATCAAATTTTCGTCTTCGAAATTTTCAGTAAAATGTCAAACAGAATGATAGTTTACATCATTCTAGTGTATTGCATGTCTTGAATTGAATTAATCTTTCCCAAATTATTAACTTTCGAGAAATATTCCAATAGTTACTTCTAGGGTAAAACATATTTTTAAGAATTGTTATCACTCAAACTGAAGTTCAGTTATCCATACAGGTAAAAATTTATCAAGAAATAAAGATCAACACTTAGTGAATCTAGAGATGATAATGGTTCAAAAATTTCAAAAAGTGGACAAGACGTAGCATAACTCTGAGGCGATGAAAGGTTAAAGTTTATTTTATAGCTTTGGTGCAGTTTCGTTGGTTACAATGAATATAAAGTGCATTCGTATTAGATTCTCAGTTTTGAAAATTTGGTTAGATCATCTGAAAAAACTCAAGAAAAACTTGACCTGAAGAAGTTTGCATAAATTTGTGCAATGCGACATGTTTGCTAGCAGCCGAACAAGATTTATGCATGTATGTGATTATAAACCTAATTTATAATTGTTCCCCTTGATAATTACTCTGTTTAAAAGATGAAAAATATATTTCAAACGTTGTTCACTGAGAAAACTAGACAAAAGTTTAATTTAATTTTAGTAGATCAATGAAATTAGTCGATTATGTAAAAATTTTGTCAATCAGGCACGCAATAGTTTTCCGAAATTTCGATCTCCTTTGTCAAACAAGCTTGCTGCTAGGCACCTTAAAATTTCGTAATGAAATTATCATTACTCAAATTTTGAGTTTATAGTTATCTTATAATTTTGAGTTGATTTCAGAAATTCCCAAGTTAAACAAGTAGCCACTCTAACTTTTTCCAGAGACGGGAGTTTATGACAAATATCTTCATCATATCGCTGGTTCTTAATTATTTAGAGTTATTTTTCTTAATTTTATTTTTAACTTAATGCATAAGTTAACCACTTTTTCAATTTACTGTAATTAAATAATTATTAATCAATTTATTAATCGTTATTGCTTAATTGTGCCGTCAACAAAAGATCTTCTGGCATGGTGGTAGGTTCGATAAAATTTGCACAAAATGGATAGTGTGAAGATTATTTATTATTATTTTATTTATTCAATTATTTATATTAATCTAAAAACTTGTTGAGCAATTAATTTTCTGAACAAAAAATAACAAATATGTGTATTTCTGAAGAATCATATATGCATATATACCACTTCAATGCTTAAATACGGTCGGAAGTATATTTTTCAGTACAGACAGATTTTTCGTGAAATTGAACTCAGAATTCAATATTCCAGTCACTTTAAACCAATCCCGTTACTTTTGTTTCAAATTCCTCAGAATTTTGTCTGTTTTATATTTGATCTTGAACATTTCGCTCTAAAATGCACTGAGAAGGATCAATCTACGACGCAAGCACAATTCTTGAAACTTTTCACGAAAATGTTTCCGAGACGCGTCTTAGTCATTTCTAGTAAATTTGGAATATGCATCAGGATTAATCCATAAACCATTTTAGAAAAAAAATGTCCGCCAAATTTTTTGAGATTTTTTACTATAACATCATGTCAGTTCAATTTAGTGCGCTCAGATAAACAATATTCAGTATCTTTCTACCACGACCATGCATAAATTAATTACAAGTAACAAGTTTATTTGAGTTCAATTTCTGAAAATTGAGGAGTTTCGTTGAATTTCGTGTAACTTTGAAAAGTGATACTGGAAATTCAGTACAAAACACATTTTAGTGTCTTTTTTTCTAATGATAACATAATGCATTCATTTTAATTTGCAAACATCTGAAAGTGAAAACACATTCGAGGAAAACCCGATCAAGAAAATAATTTACTTTTTTATAAGTAGACAAAATATTCAGAGATAAGCTTGTTGTTCATGTCAATTTATGTAAATTTTGTCGTATGATTGACTTGCGAATGCAGAGAACTTTATATAACTCAACTTGTTGAAACTCGAGAATCAAAGACATTTTTGTCAAACCAAGAGTTCTACTTCAGGAAGATAATGTCTTGCTGCGTCTCAAAAATGAGTCGAAACATCAGATAAACTCTCATTTTTATGGTCTCAGCCAAGTCGGCGTAAACTTGTCTCAAAAAAACCTTTCTGAACTCAGAAATGAGATAGTTGACAGATGCAAAGGATTAAAATTAATGAGAAAAAAATTGTTTAATTTTTAAATTAGTTATTTTTGAGTTAACAACCCAGAATCTGTGGGTCTTAACGACTATAGCCGTAAAAAATTTGTTTCAGAAACAAAGAATTCTAAATATTATTGTCTTACTTCTCTCGAAAATATTTCTTGGTAAATCTGTTTGCATTTTTGTGAAAATTAGGATAAAAGTGCAACTGTAGTGCGCCTTGCATAAGGCAATAGATCAGGGTGCGTCATGTTAACTTTTTCTGACCAAAGACTCTCTTCAGACTTTGGAGCGTTTTTAGCCAGAGAAAGCACATGATGCACCTTGATCGTTCGCCTTATGCGAGGCGCTCTACAATTGCCCTTTTTAAATTTTCCAACGAAATAGTAACAGTTTCACTAAGGAATAGCTTCGAGAGAAAGAAGAGAATAATATTTATAATACGTATGCAAAAAATTAGACCAAAATATTCAAACGTTTGGCCGTAAAATCGGACCCTGCAGAACCGGAGTAAAATAAATGCCCTTAATATGAAAATGATTGGACATATATTTAATATTAATTTGATTTAAAAAAATATTTTAATTCTTTTAATAGATTGTTCGCCGACTGAAGAAGACGACAATCTATGTGAGCCCCTCCCGAAACTCGTGTACTGGACATACGAGGCGTGGCTATCAAGTAACCAGACTGACTTTTTCGCCGCTTGCTTGGGGCCTTGGCAATAAAAATGAGATTCTGATAATAATCTGTGTTCTCCCCCCCCCCCTTGCCCGCGGAATTTCAAGATTGTATGACTCTCAGTACGACAGTGACCTTTTTCCGAAGTTGACCGTCTACCTGAGCTCCACCGAAATTATGTTGAGTGTAAAAGTAGAACATGTCAACGTGAAGTTTCTTGTGAGACTTGGAAAATCCGCTACAAAAACGTATAATTAGTTCAACGAAGTTTATGGTGGTGAATGTACATCTCATACTCAATTTTCCGAATGGTTTAGGAAATTTAAGGAGGAGAAAGAAGTGATTGGACACGATCCGCGTTCCGGCCGTTCTTGCACATCGAAAACCGACGGCAACATCCAAAATGTGAGTAAAATTAATCGGACAAATCGATGCTTGAGCACTCGAGTAATTGCTGATTTAGTGAACATTGAAATGGTCATTCTAACCAACGCCTGAGATTAAGCCACCCGAATACGCGGGAAAAGCCCGACACGGACGTAGCCGTCCGGGAGGCAATATCCACAGACTTATTCAGGAAGTTTTCATGTCTTACCATGCTTTACCAATAACGTTTTCAGTTATAAAAAAAATATTTGCCTTGTTTATATTGGGATTTTTTTCCAAATTACAAGTACAACAGTACTGTATGTAATGTATTTGTTTGCGACTTCCAGACGCACCGAATGACTTGTTCCAGGAACTTCCATGATGATATTATTTTCATTATTTTAGCATTAAGTCCAATACCTTTCGGGGCAAGCGAAACTCGTTCGGTTCTAGGCTCGTTATACCACCATGGATCAAGGAATCTATACGGTAAGGCTAGGTATGGGATGTGTAGGAAAAAGGATAGGTTTTAGATCATTCTAGAAGTCGCCTGCTGTTCATTCAAGAAACATACTCGTCCTACAACACCGCTCCTCAACACTCTCCTCCTTATGAACAATTGCCCTCCAGACATTCATATTCTTGCATACATCTTTTGCTTTCTTTGCATCCATACATTGTTTCATGCAAGTTCTTGTGTTTCTACGACTCCTCGTATTTCTTTGTTTCAGAGTCCATTTACATATTCCAACAATTCTTTCTTCGGACTACTCCTAGGTACGCTACCACTTACTTTACTTAAATACACTTGCTTCGTTAAACGTCTTTCATCCTGTCTCTTAACGTGGCTTGAACATCTCAGCAATTTTCTTTCACCTTGTCAAACAAGGTTTCTTCTTCACCACATTCTTTGATAACCTAGTCCTTACTCAGCTTTTCCATAAGCGTTTTACCTCACATATTCTGCAGGAATTGCATGCCAACTGCGTTCACTCAACTCATTTCCTTTTCTTGATACGTCCAGGTCTTGCTACCACACAGCACAGTAAGTGCTAGCACAGAATAACATACTGCAATTTTAGCTCTATTCATCACATTTCTACTTCTAGTAATATCTCGTGCACTGCCGATAATTCTTCTACCCTCGTTTACACGTCTGGATATCTCTGCGTATATCTTACCGACAGCAGTGAATAAACTTCTAAGATAAGGCAATGTTGCATACTGTTCTCTCACCCCTTCTTTTAAAGACTATATTTGATAAAAAAAGACAACATAGTATAAAAAAAGAGAAGCAAACCTTATTGCAAAAAGAGCAAAGAAACAATGCGGAACATACACAAAAACAAGACAAGGGTAACAAGTAGAAATGCACATGTATATTGCAGACCAACAATTGTCTGAAAGCGAATGAAAATTAAAGTACGAAAGAAGAGGTTTGAGAAGTAAGAGAAGTGAGAGAAGAGAATATAGTCTTTGTAGAGCAAGAGAGGAATGTGGTTCTTCGCGAGCGACTAAAAGTTAAATTGCGTTCCACGGTTGCGGGAGAGTTCGGATTTCCGCTCCTGACTGAGTATTCCCAAAGCTCCAGCAGGCGAGACTGCATTGACGTTGAAATACGATTTAATTCATCCACTTCGCACTTCCTCTTTGACCGCCTTCGGCATCTTCGCGATATAACGTGGAACCTGGGGCTTTTCAAGGGTAGTTCAGACCACTAGAGGACGAAATTCCTACCTCTTGACCCACTGTAAACCACTAGTCCGAGCTTTCTGAGAAGCCATAACGCCAGAGAGATTTCTCGTATCGATCTTCGGGTTTAGAAAACTGCAGGACATCTTCTAGATTCAAGAATGTGAGGATGTGAGGATGTCGATCGATGGAGGCTTAGGGGTCTTGATAGTCGATTGCGCGACTTCCGCTTCTAACCCGAAGC
Source organism: Melikaiella ostensackeni (assembly GCA_032362435.1). Taxonomy (NCBI): domain Eukaryota; kingdom Metazoa; phylum Arthropoda; class Insecta; order Hymenoptera; family Cynipidae; genus Melikaiella; species Melikaiella ostensackeni. The sequence continues at coordinate 12,801,301 of JAUMHM010000087.1, read as the reverse complement.
CAGTGAAGACGAGGCTGATTTGCCCGGATTTTGCGCCGAAAGGTGCTCAGTAATCCATTTCTTACGAGACGTTACGGTTACTCTAATATTGACAATTTCCCATCGCAGTTTGCTCAGAAAACTTTGCAGCGAGCTGGAAGTTGAAGGGGAGAATTGCGCTGAATTAATAACGGAGTACACTCAATGCTTGATGAATTTTATCTCTATAGAGTGTTCTCGAATGATATTGAAATGGTAGAGAATAGATAGCAAATTTCTTAAAGGTTTAAAACAGGAAATTTTTTGAAATTTTACTGACCAAGTCGAGAAGTCCGAATAATAAGGTTCTATCTCGTGTAACGTTGTAAAATTTGAATAAATTTACAACTCATAGAATTCCTATTAAATTGATTAATTTAACTTATACAATTCTTCAGTAACCTCAGAGACTTCACGGAGTTCCTAGACTGTGGTTTCATATTTTATAACCCCTTCATTCAAATGTGGATTCTCTATGTATTTTTAATTTTTTTATGTAAATATCTCAATCCTAATAATTTACCACCTTTTGAATCAAACTGGATTAACTGCGAGTTGACAGTTCTGAAGTTCATTTTCTTTTGGTAGCAACGGAACCCTTTCAAGTTGCGGCTTTAATAAACTTCAAAAACTATTCGAATTTTGGGCCAGTCAAAAGTTGAAAGCAGAACCACCAAGTTAAAAACAGAAGATAGTAAAACAAAAATGTAACAAACACTACGTTAAGGAAAATCCTATAAAACTGAGAGGATTTAGAGAAATTGCTCCTTCTTTCAGTAGTCTTCGAGGAAGATACGTCGGTGATGATAATTCAAGTTTTCTTTAAACGCGTTATTTCAAGTTATTTTTCTGATTAAATTTTCCTGTATTTCCTTGTCCTGTGGTTTTCTGTGTTCCAATCGATTTTGTTTAATTAACGTTTATTTCCTCAGAGGATTGTTTTATAAATCCGTTGGAAGATAAATTCCTCTAAATTTTAGCCCGTTTTTCTTATCCTGCCATGCTATTTGGTTTGATTTTCCAATTAGTTAATCTATTTTGTGTGCAGTCATTGAAATTTTCCTTTATTGGATTATTATTAATTGAATCCTTATTATTGAATTATTTATCTGATTTTATATTTTGTGTATATTTATCCAAATTCGTTTTGAATTATTTTTCCACCAATTATTTTCGCCCTTTCCTAATTGAATTTGCTTATAAACATCTCTTCAAATTTTTAATAGAATTTATTAATAAATTTTCATTCATTTGATTTACAGATAATTATTTTGACCACTTCATTGAACCTCGTCAGTAAGCTATTTACTGATGACTTAATTCAAGTCCAATGTTGTGTTATATTGATTTTTCCTTACCTCTCTCTTTTATTATTTTTATCTACCCTATTTTTTATGTTAACTATGGGCGCTTCGCTGACCTGCATGCTTCGAGCGCTAACTCCCCTTTCTTATTGATATGTAGTTAAATAATTGATATAATTAAAGAAAACTGCAAATAATAAGTTAGTACGCCAATTCGATGTTGTTTTGAGTTGAAACAAAAAAAAAGGACACCACAGAATGAAAATGCAGCTATTTTCATGTTACAGATGCACACTTGAAGTATTTTAATTCTGAAAAAAAATCTTATTTCGAGAACATAACAAATAAGCTCCAACAAAACTGATGCCACTATTTTTCTGTGTAGAGAGATAGAATGAAAATATACGATTATACTTGGAGAGGGCGCCATAAGATGGCAATTTGCAAGTTTCCAGATGTTGCCACCCAGATAGAACCTTGTCATTTGTCATTGTACAGGAAATTAAATTCAAAATTAAAAAGATAGAACGTTTCATAGTCCAATAACTTATATTTGCCTAAAAACTATATCTCTTACCGCCATGCCATAAATATTCAACTCAGGGAAAAGAAAGTAATGTTAGATTCGATGATAAAAAGTTAAATTCTCGAACGACTTTTATGTGCTTTTATCATTCCTTGGATCCCCATTCAAGAAAAAATATTGGGTGACTGTTCCGATTCCATCTGTCGTTGCAATTCGTTCGCCTTCGGAGTTCCTGAACCTTCCGTCTGGTGCAAGGACGATAAGCAGGGGATGTCCCGCAATAAATATTTTACGACGGCGCGTGCAAGAGGGTTCCATCCGTAGACAACCGACTTTAAATTTAAACATTTCTGCGGTTTTCGGCATCAGGCATACGAAACTCTAATTTCAAAACTTTATACAGAGGAAATCTGGTCAACAAATATCTGCTGTATCGACAATCATGATGAAAAAACTTTTCGTATCGGATTTCGTGTGAAATAAAAAAGAAAGTTTGAGAAAGAAGTTTATAAATTAGAGTCATCGTATGCCTAAGGCCAAAAACCCGCGGAAATGAGGTAGGTAAACCTGGAAGTACCACCATGCCCAAACTTTATATGCCCTATGCTGAAATTAAGGGCTCATTTAGGGCTCATTTAGTACCCAAAAGCCAAATTTTGGGCTCTGCATTTTTTAAAAAAAATGTA
>JAUMHM010000087.1:12783198-12798667 GCA_032362435.1 Melikaiella ostensackeni | reverse complement strand
GTAAAGTCAGGCTGAAACATTTCACGCAATCAGCACTAGCTGAGCATCAGATCGAGACAGGACATAGGATTTTATTTCACAAAACAACCGTCATCGCAAAAACATACAATATTTTTCCAAGAAAACATGGAATACAAATCCAATTTGGCTTTCCGTCTTTCCGGTTTTTCGAAAAAGACTTGATTGGCCAATCAGGTTCGACCAGTCTCTACGGTGGGCGCTCTGGCCAATCACAAGCATCGTCGAGAGTATATATAAAAGCAACATGATCTGAAGCTTCAGTTTCAGGTTAGCCGTGAAGAAGTGAACTGCAATGTTCACGAGACGTCAGCAAGATTCGTAGTTTTGCACACGATTGAGACCCGAAACACCTCCTTTCATCGATTGAACTACTTATTTCTGTCTGTCTTGCAGACGGAGTTGAAGTTTCAAGCTAACATTTTTATATCAATGTTATCTCACTTGTATTTTAATTTAAGATTTAATTTAAGACCGTCGACGCACGGTCGAAACGTTAATGGTGCCGTGAGATCTCGTAGATTTATTCATTAAAAAGAAGGTCTGACCAGTAATCTACACTTTTATTTTCTACCAGCATCTTCAATTGAAAAATGAGAGTCATCGTATGCCTGAGGCCAAGAACCTACGGAAATTATTTAACCACTTATTTATGTCTGTAGTGCAGGCGGAGTCAAAGTTTCAAGCAAATATCTTCATAACAATGTCATCTTACTTATATTCAACACACGTTTTACAAAAATTTACTTCTTTCATACAAGTTCATAGCATCACTCCGAAACAAATGCAAGGCTTTTACCATCCCATATATGTGAAATTCTGATGAAGACCGTCGTCGCACGGTTGAAACGTTAATGGTGCTGTGAGATCTCACAGATTTATTCATTGAAAAAAAGGTCTGGCCAATGATCTACACTTTGATTTTCTACCAGCATCTTCAATTTGAAAAGTAAAGTTATCGTATGCCTGAGGCCAAAAACCCGCGAAAATTATTTAACCACTTATCTATGTCTGTAGTGCAGACGGAGTCAAAGTTTCAAACTAATATTTTTATATCAATGTCATCTTACTTATATTTTATACAGCTTTTACAAAAATTGACTTCCTTCATACAAGTTCATAACATCACTCTGAAACAAATGCAAGGCTTTTATCATCCCATATATGAAAAATTCAGGTGAAGACCGTCGACGCATGGTCGAAGCGTTAATGGTGCTGAGAGATCTTGCAGATTTATTCATGAAAAAGGAGGTCTGACCAGTAATCTACACTTTTATTTCCTACCAGCATCTTCAACTTGAAAATTCGAGTCATCGTATGCCTGAGGTCAAAAACCCGTTGAAATTATTTAACTACTTATTTATGTCTGTAGTGCAGACGGAGTTAAAGTTTCAAGCTAATATTTTTATATCAATGTTATATTATTCATATTTTATACCACTTTTACAAAAATTGACTTCTTTCATACAAGTTGATAACATCACTCCGAAACAAATGCAAGGCTTTTACCATCCCATATACGTAAAATTCTGATGAAGACCGTCGAAGCACGGTAGAAACGTTAATGGTGTTGTGAGATCTCGCAGATTCATTCATTATAAAGAAGCTCCGTCTAGTAATCTACACTTTTATTTCCTACCAGAATCTTCAGTGCGAAAATTGGAGTCATCATCGTATGCCTGAGGTCAAAAACCCGCGGAAATTATTGAACTACTTATTTATATCTGTAGTGCAGAGGGAGTTAAAGTTTCAAGCTAATATTTTCATATTAATGTCATCTTACTTATATTTTACACACCTTTTACAAAAATTGACGTCTTTCGTACAAGTTCATAACATCACTCCGAAACTAAGGAAAGACTTTTATCGTCCCATATATGTACCATTCTGAGGAAGACCATCGACGCACGGACAAAATCTTAATGATGCTGTGAGATTTCGCAGATTTATTCATTAAAAAGAAGCTCTGACCAGTAATCTACACTTTCATTTTCTACCAGCATCTTAAATTTAAAAATTAGAGTCATCGTATGCCTGAGGCCAAAAACCCGCGAAAATTATTAAATTACTTATTTATGTCTGTCCTGCAAACGGAGTTGAAGTTTCGAACTAATATTTTTATATCCATGTTATCTTATTCATATTTTATACACTTTTTACTACTTCTTTCATACATATTTAAAACACCACTGTGAAACTAATGAAAGGCTTTCACCATCCCATACATGTACAATTCTGATGATGAGCGTTTACGCACGGTCGAAACGTTAATGATGATGTGAGATCTCGCACATTTATTCATTAAAAAGAAGCTCTGACCAGTAATCTACACTTTAATTTTCTATCAGAATCTTTCATTTGAAAATTAGAGTCATCGTATCGTCAAGGCTAAAAACCGAAGAAAGGCATGTAATAAATATCACAGCTAAAAGAAAGAACAATTATTAAAATGTAATAGCCAAAAACACCTACAGAAACATCGAATGTTTGTTGACTTTCAATCCAATTGACCAAATGCAAGTTCCGAAATTTTCACTAGCAGACTGCGATACCTGAATTGGTAAAAGCACCTCTCACAAAAAGAAGAAGTTATCGGTTTCATTCGCGCTCGCAGTGAAATTTTTGGAACTAATTTTTCGTTTCAGAAAAAATTTGTTTCGAAGAATTTTCTTTGCAATGTGTGTCTATACAACAGATATTTGTGGGTCAGATCTCATCTCCATGAGGTTCGGAAATTGAAGACTTCGTATGCCTGAAGCCAAGATCCGCAGAAATGCATATAATAGATATCACGGAATAGAAATAGAACAGCCATTAAAATATACTGGCTCAAAACACCTCCAGAAACATCGACGGTTTGATAACCTTTCATACGGTTGACTAACAACTAATGAATTTAGAAAATCTATTTTGAATTTGTTTATCAAAGATTACCATGCACAAATACACAATCTGAATGAGAACATTAAGTAGACTTTAGATGAATTGAATAAACAGGTATCGGTTTACATTATCAAAGAATGCCTTGTAGGAGAAATTGAATTAAGTGAAAAAAAGCCTTTAAAAATGATAAAAAACATGAACGAGAATCTGAAAACATTCTTAATATCCAAGGTGATATACAAAAATTGACTCTGAGTATTCACTTAACTCTTTTTTAAGACCATTCTGACCCATGGTTCTCAAATATTCTAAACGTAGAAGTTCCACAAAAATTAATCAACATTCTGAGGTTGGATGAGGGCTTTAGTAACAAATATGGGAAGAAAGTGTATTCAATTCCTTGAAGTCATTTAAGACACTGAAGCTAATATTTCAAAATCATCAGATAACAAAGTAGATGAGTCTAGACAAATATTTACGAATTTGTCAAACAATTTTTTGAATTATAAGCTTCTACAAAGCTTATCGGAAAGAGAATTGAAAGAAGGATTTTCTTGAACAAATATTTTCGAAACATGTTATCCTGAATTACTGATGACTAAGACTGATAAAGGGATTTTTGCGGTTGCGACATTAAAAAAATTTAAAACTGATGCATATTTTTAATGATAAAGATAGTTCTACAGTTATTCCAAATGATCCTACAAGAATGCTTCAAAAAGGTACATTCAAATTTCTAGAGAGATTGAGGATTCAAAATTTTTTGGGAAATAATACTGAAAAGTGCGATATTGACACAATTCATACTGATCTGTCTGCGGCCTATGGCCTGGTGAAAACTCATAAAGCAGATTTTCCTTTACAACCAGTTATTTTGACAAGAGGTTCGCCCACCAAAAATTAGAAGAATTCCTGAGCCTTATGTCAATGATTCTGTACATTCTTCACATACAAAAAATGTGGATACCCTACTCAATGTTTTGAATAGTATGGATCCAAGATTATAGTTCACTGTTGCAATTGGAACGGAAGGTATATCAAATTTTCTTAATTTGACTTGAATTAAAACTTGCGAAAAGTATATTATCACTGATAGGCACAAAAAAAAACTTGTTCGGGAAGGATACTAAATTTTAATTCTCATCATTCCATTCAAAATAAAACAAGAATTATAAAGAATTTGAAAAATTGAGCTCTTAAATTATCTCAGCCAAACTTCCATGCAAAAAATATCGAATTATGCAAACAGATTGTTTCTCTCAAACATTATCCAATTCCTTTTACTGACAAACATATGCATAACAGAATTGTGCAAATTAGGAGGTGAAAAATTTTCTCTTCAAAGAGACGAATGCTCTTAAGATTATGTATAAAAGGAGCCCAGGATGGAACCAATTTGTCTATTTTTTAAGTAGATACTGCAAAATTAGTGTGAATTTCAATATTTTCTTGAATTTCCAATAACTTCCGTAATAATCAATATTTTTTAATGTTCTTGAACTTATTTGAAAGCTTTTTTTCCACCCTATCGCAACAGCTTATGAACATAAATCTACGAGAATTTTCTATCACAGTGCAAGAACTTAAAGTTGTAACAAAATAGTTGGAAAAATTGCAATATTCTTTCTGGTAAAAACAATATTCTTGTAAATGTATGGCACGTGTAGCCATGAATTTTCTATGAAAATTCCTTCAAAATATATATTTATTTAATTTTTGTTCTTATTTGCCTACAGGTAAGATGTTTTTAGATTTGTCTAACTTTTTGATTACAAGTTTAAGTTCTTGCACTGTCATAGAAATTTTCTTTAGATTTATGTTCATAAGCAGTTGCGATACTGAGGAAAAATGGCTTTTATATGAGCCCAAGATCATGTAAAAATATTGTTTATTACGAAAGTTATTGAAAATTACAGGAAACATTGAAATTTACAATATTTCTACAATATCTGCTTAAAAAATAGAAAAATTGGCTTCATCCTAGGCTCACTTTATACATAATATTGAGAGCATTTGACACTTTGAAGAGACATTTTTTTAGCTCTGGCATAATTAAAATTAAGAGAACTTGATCTGTCATCAAAAAAGAAATAGTTGAAAACTTCTGCACGGCAGTGTATATAGGGCAAACAAGGAGGTCACTTCGAACAAGAAAAAATGAACATAAAAATAATTTTGTGTGTTGATTTAAAACCAATCTATTCAGATTATTCTATTATTCAAAAAAGAAAAACGTAATAATTCAATCCTATGACACATTTCTAAAAAATTGTTAACTTCCTCTAATTTGTAAGCTATACTTAAGTAAAATAGATATCCTTTGGTGAAATGAGTTATCCATTAATATCCAAAAAGTTCACAATGTGAAGATAGACTACCACTTTTTCGTCTCATCAGAGACAAATGTACAATAAATGTACACAACAAAAAGAAAAAAGAGGGAGAAAAAAGAGAGAGGCATCCAGAACCAACCTCACACTCTTTCTTCTCTCCGTCTTTTTTATACTACTGGGGACCAACATGTTTCGAAGCCAATTTAGACTTCCACATCGGGAGTAATTTATAGGAAAACTACAGTGATTAATAATGAAAAATTTCAAGAAATACCTGAAAAATATAAATAAAATTTCTTATCAAATGTTGTTTGATAACTCTTTGAGAGAATATTGATAGAATGCAAGATTCGTGAGGTTTTTCAAGAAAGATATTTAATGTTAACAAGATAGCATGTAATAAACAATTTTCATGAAAGAGTTACTTTTATTTGATATTAATTTTTATTTTGTTTTAGTAAGAAAATATAAAGTTATCGAACAATATTTGATAAGAAATTTCATTTTTAATTTTAGGTATTTTCACAAAATTTTCATTATCAATTACTGCAGTTTTCCTATAAATTACCCCAAATGTGAAAGACTAGAATGGCTTCGAAACGGTCCCCGGTAGTATAAAAAAGACGGAGAAAAAGAAGAGTGTAAGGTTGGTTTTGGAAGACTCTTTCTTTTTTCTCCCTCTTTTTCTTTCTGTTGTGTAGATTTATTGTACATTTGTCTCTAATAAGCAGGAAAAGTGGATAGTATCAAAGTCTATTTTAAAGTTGTGAACTTTTTGGGTGTCCTTTTTTAGTACACAACAAATTTTCATAAGAAAGTGGGTTTATTCAAATTTTTAAGAAATAAAAATAATTTTCATGGAAGTACGAGATATTATTCGGTCCTTACAAAACACAGACTCACACATAGTACAAAAAAAATTTACATAAAAAAGGAGATTTTTCTTCGATCTTTGAGGAATAAAAGTAATTTTCATAGAAGTACAAGATATTATTCGGTTTTCGCAAAACATAGACTCACACATTATCATGAGTTTAACTTGGATGATGTTAAAATTTTGTATCATGAGAGAAATCAAAAGAAGAGAGAGCTCATGCGAATGCAATTTATCAAGAGAGAAAGTAACAAAGCTATTAATTCAAAAAGCTATCTTTCGAGATACAAAAAAATTTGGAATGGAGACATTAATTAGTTTTGATCAGAATTTTGCCTATGTGCAAATCAATTTTCAATCAAAGAATGAAATAGTTGGCTTTGCTTTTTGTCCAGAATGTTTGCCCATGTAAAAAAAATCATTAATCAAGGAATGAAATATATACTAAAATAACAATTCCTATCAATCATCTTTGTTTTCTTTTTAGGTAATAATAGATTTCTAATCTAACAATGTTTTCATTATTTGTGCCTGTCATTTTCCTATAAATCACCCCTGATGAAGGAGTCTAAATTGACTTCGAAACATGTTAGTCCCCAGTAGTATAAAAAAGGCGGAGAAAAGAAAGAGTGAGAGGTTGGTTTTGTTGACTCTTTCCTTTTTTCTCCCTCTAATTCCTTTTTCTTGTACATTTGTCTCTAATGAGCCGTAAGAATGGATAGTTTCGAAGTCTATTTTTGATTCGTGAACTTTTTATGTGTTTTTCTTTAGCACGCAAAAAATTCGCGTAAAAAATAGGAGCCAGAGATTAAACTCTGACTTCAGAGAAGCGAAAAGGGACGACGACTTTGTTCGTGGCAATGAATCGCCTTCGTACACATCTAACATCTTATTACGTTTCCTAAATATGACCCGTTCCGCCGACGTTGTCTACAACACCACCCGCCATTCTATATGAAAATTTCACGGATCGCGGAAGCGAAACGGCGGCCATTGCGAACTTAAGCTCCTCCAGGCGAAAACGGAATTCCGCGCGAAGGGATCTCATCGTACTTGGAAATTCCCAATTTTCCATAATAATTCTTCTTGAAAAAACTTCAAAAATAAAGAGAGATATGCGGAAATGAAAAGAGCTTTTGGTTGACTGCTATTCCGTATTCACTTTGAGCAAAAAATGCTTTGAAATTGAAATACTTCAACTAGGATTGAACCACTTTTTTCCTTGGAGACAAGTTCATTGACTCATTCTGATTTTTTCCCAAAGGATTGAGACTGGAATATTTGAATAAAGATGGAAGGTTTTCGCTTGGAAATAATCTAAATTAAGACTCTCATAAAATGATATTTTTGGGGATAAGGTATAATATGTTTCTTTAATTTTTATTGAAATTGCTTAATTTTAAGGTTTGCTAACCTGAAAATTTTACAATTTTCAATATAACTTTTGAATCATTCACATTTTCACGATTCCAGTTCAAAAGTGCTTAAGAAGTATACACTGTTTGAAAATCCTTGAAAATTCAAGCACTTTAAAATTACAAATGTAACTTACATTTTAGTTATTGGTAACTGAAAGTGATTTTCATGCACTAGTAACTGGAAGTTCATTAATGGAAATCCTTCTTATTCTATTCTGTCATAGATCTCATATGAGAGGAAGAATAAGAAAACGGCAGAGGGAATAGGAAAAAGAAGGTTCAAAAAATATTGGAGAAGGAAAACGTGGTTGTTTGATACGCTAGTAATGACGGCATTCGGATATGGAGTAGAGATATGGGATTGGAAGGAAAGGGGAAAGAATGAGAAGGAAGCTAAGGATTGAAAAGTGAGAGGAATTAGCGAAAAAATGTTTTGAGAGTGGTAGAATAAAGGAGAGGGAGGACAATGGAATTAACGAGATGGGAAAAAGAAAGAAGGAAGATACTAAATGATATAACATCACAAAGAAGGAAAGAGTGCAAAAGTATTAAGAAAAGAGATGGCAAAAGAGAAAATGGACAAGAATAGCAAGATTTAGATTGGGAAACGAGGGCAAAAAACGGATTTATTAGGACAAGAAGGAGAACAGAAAGTGCAGAATATGTAAATGGGAGAGGAAACATGGGAGCATGCATGGGAAGGATGTATGAGAGGAATTGAAGATGAAGGAAGCTGGCAAGAGAATGTGGTCAAGATTTTAGGGGAGGAAGGTTTAAGTGAGGAATGGATGAAGGAATTGGAGGGGCTAAAGAACCAAATGAGAAAGAATAAAAGAGTGATTGTGAAAATGGCAAAGTTGAAGTCGAATTGGAAATAGTAAGGTCAGGATGATGACATATGTATATGGTTGTAAACTATGAAAAATGAAAATCATGTAAGCCCTGAGGTGAGACATTATGAACAAAGAAGAAGAACTAATATTTTTAATTTACTTTTATAAGCAAATTGTGTAGTTTTTATATGGTAATGGAATAATCCACAGTTGATTGAAATTATAATTCCGCAAAATAATACAGATAGAATTCGAAATCTCGACCTTATTAATTTATGAGTCGCTTCACATGCATTTAATTTTCGGATTCTAACATGATTTTAGGATAAATAATTCACAAAGTAAAAAAACTTGATCAAAGGGACAAGGTGAATTTCACCATTCTTTAGACTGAAATTAATGATTGGAGTTAAAGCAAAAACGAGAAAATTTTGAAATTATCTTGTATGAATTTCAATGCACACTGCTTTAAATTTAATGTACGTGAGTGGAAAAAACTTTGCAAAATATGTGCATTAAAATTCAGTGAAATTTTTCTAACAGTGTAGCTTCTCCTCAAATGGTGAAGATTTCTAATTTTTCAATCTTAAAACTTCTTCATTTGTTAAATTTTATCTGATTAAAATGTTTAGATCATCATTTTTCACGCTTCAAAATTACAATCAAAATTGTTCGTTTATAATGTTTCGATTTGGATAATTAGGAAACTTTGTTATCTTAACGCTTTACGTTGTAATGGTTTTATTTAATAACCACGAAAACAATTCCAAGATTCAGAGCTGTTTCCTTCTTTCTTCGTACGTTTTCAATTTTCAAAAATAATTTCAGCAAATATATTCGGTCTTGGGGTCAATAAATTAAAAATCAATGAAATAGGTTTAAAAAACACATTTATTATTCAACGTTTCGACCACAACGCGGGTGTTTATGAAGAGTGAATGAAATCTAGAATCAACAACAAAAAATTCAGTTATTATAAAGTTTACAAAATTTTGAAACGTCAAAAAAGGCAAGGTTTATAAGACCAAATTTTAAGCAATACACACGAGTCACAATAACTTGTTTTTGTTTTTTTTTTCAATGATAAAATTTTATTCTTCAAAACTTTTTTAGACACTAGTATCGCAAGTTTTGACATTTTTTGTAACAAGAAATCTGAAAATTCATTTTTTCCATTTTTCTCGAAAAATATCAATTTTAGAAAAAAGTGTGTGCATAAAAAACGTGTGTTTCGGCGAGATCTACAACTTTTGTGAACAACATTACTTTACAAAATCAATATTTTTCGAGATTCCGAAAAAAAACTAATTTTTTTAAAAAGTCAAAATTATTAATAACTCAATCTATATTGATCTGCGCCGAAAATCCTTTAAGTGCGTTCAGCTAGGGTCTAAAGGAACCCTTAGGCCAAGCAGCAAGTCAATATTCTTAGGTGACTTTTGGGACGCATACCCGTTGTAAATTTCATGAATACGTTCTTTAATAAAATTCTCTATTAACAGCAGTGGACAATTGGTTAATTGCAAGGTGGCTTTAATTTGGTCCAAAAAAGTCGACTTTTGTTCAAACAATTTTTCTCTGTAACATGCCGTTCTCACGGAAAATGAAATCCAAAAACATTTTGAGTTTTATCAAAACGCATAAAGGGGGAGGGGGGATTTCGTTCTTTGGTTTTAGGTTATTCAAATGCTCCGGTAACGATTTATGGAATAAAATTCCCGCGGGTATTTTTTTTTCTACGAAAAAAAGACAAATTTACTGTACTTCTCAAGAATATAACCTGATATCAGAAATTCAAAGCGCCGTATCTCAAAAACGGTGCAGAGCAAGAGAAAAACTTTCGGATTGTTTTTAAAGGCTTTTTCCTGCTCTACAATTCTTCAATCCTTTCGACGGTAAAAGTATTTTTTTTGGGCTGAAAAAGAGCAGAGACTCATTTTTGTCAACTTTGGCGCCCTATATTTTCTGCATTTTCGGTTGTAGCGCAACGACTACATGAGATAATTAGTAGATAATAGAGTCCTCTACAATTCTTGATTGGAAAATTTTTCTCTACGACCTACCGTTCTCAAGGAAAATCAAATTCAAAAACTTTTTGACTTTTTTCAAAACCCCCAAATAGGGAAGTCCCGAAAACTTGGTTTCGTGCTATTCGCACGCCCCAGTAAAGGTTTATGAAATAAAATAGCTCCTATCATTTTTCCCCAAAACCAATTTTTTTATGACAGATTTTTTGTACTAATTTCAACGTTCCGACCGTAATCTGTCGGTCATTATCAGGCGAAGTTATACCTAATGAAGAAATTTATTATGAAGAGTTAGCCAATTTTAAAAATTACAAAGTCATAGGAAAAAATTATTGAGTCAAAAAATTTTTTTACCCTAAAAAAGACAATTTCAGAGCCAAAATTATGGTTATGATAAAGAAATTGAAACAATTCTGATAACAATATTACTGGATACATAATTAATGGGGAAAACCTCGAAAAACAAAAAAGGTTCCCAATGATTAGAAGTTACATTTGTGAAATTTAAGAGCGAACCACAATAGTTAAACGACGGAGTAACAGTGACAGGAAACAATTTTCTGATTTACAATAAATTTTGAAATATGCATTAATGTCTAATTTTTTCAAAGCACTTTTTAATCTCTCTGATAAACCTTGTACGTATGGTAACGAAACACGAAGATCAGTTTTTTTGCAATTGTCTGACAATTTTTTATGTTTGCTAGAACTATTGTGAATTTCAAATATTCTTTCTTCAATAACACTTTCTATTGAAAGTAATGGATAATTATTTTGCTGTAATGTAATCTTTAGTTGCTTTAAATTTTCATTCCTAAATTCAAAATCACGTAGTTTTATACATCTATCTGTCAATCTTTAATCAATCCAATTTTTTTGTTAAATTGATGGTGTGAGTTATAATTTAAATATTGCCCTGACCATGAAGATTTTTTGTATCAATTGGTAAATATATCTCCATTTTCTCTTTTTATAATTGGCATATTTAAATTTGACAATGCTCTATTCTTTAAATACTCTAAAACGAGATGGGAAGCATTCGGGGATAAAGAAGATCCCATAGGACAACCTGATATCTGTTTATAACATTTTTGGTTAAAGGAGAAAACAGTATTATTAAATACTGTCCTAACAGCTACTAAAATTTTAGAGTTAGATTTTTTAGGTACATTCTTGTGAACTTGCAATTTTCTTCTATGCAATCAGAAAGTAAATCTAAGGGAATATTGTCAAACATAGAAATCACTTCTAAAGATAATCATGAGTGAGTACTAGGTACATGTATATTCCTTATTTTTTCTCCAAAATCCCAACTGTCTCTAATAAAAGAGTGAGTGGTACCAGAAAGAGGTTTCAAAGTTTTTGATAAAATTTTGACTAAGCTATGAGTAGGTGATCCAATGCAAGACACTATTTTTCTACCACAATTGAAGTTTCATTTTCTGATATTTTGGCTAAATTTTCTGACAATTCAATTTTTCTTCTACACAATCCAAAGCTGAATCAAGAGGAATGTTATCAAACATTGAGACACTAAGAGATATTGAAGAATAAGTAGAACGTATTATAAGGTTATTGATTTTTTGTTTTAAATCTAACTTTCTTTTATGAACGACTCAGTGTTTCCTGAAATTGGCTTCAAAATGTTTGATATGTAATTTAGCTTAATTGTGAGTCGCTGATTCAATTGTTGAAATAATTAATCTCCAATTCAAACTTAGTTTGTATATCTTAGGCAGTGCATATAAGCCTTTGCCACAACACTACTATGAGTTTTCAGTTTAAAGGCAGCTCACTCGTTGACGTATCTTTTCTTTTCCCATTTCGAAACAATATCATTGAATTTATTTTCAACTGTTGGAATTAAATTAGTTTTTACATGTTTATGTCAATTATTATTTTGTTAAATGTTCTCTATAGTGAGATTTTAATCATTCTTAGTCACTTAAGGTTTTCATTTGAAGGCTTAAAAATATATTTCATAAAACAGGGTTTCACTCGAAGGATTGAAATTATGTACAAAATTTGAAATTGTTCGATTTTTCTCATTTACTTTCTTCAATTGAATAACCTTCAAAGCCTTATATTTTCGATGCTTGTATTATCAAAATATCAATTATGAATATTTTGGACTAGATTGAAAGTTAAACTTCGAAAAATACTTCATGTTCGTGAGTTTCGAAACTGTTGGATGCTTCACAACTTCAATTAAAGATGATTGAATTCCAAACATTTCGAAAGCCAAGATAAACAAATTTTGAGTACCATTAGAATTTAATAATTTCATTTCGGAAATTTCAATTTTGAGCGCATTCCAACTTTGAAGCATCTAATTGCAAACACAAACTTAGCTTTTCAATTTGAATGCGTATAAGACTTCAGAACTATAAGATTTTATGTTATATGATAAAAATTCGAAATCACTCTATTTTAAATGTCAAACAAGGAAATTTTCAAATCAAGAGAATCTCAGATTTAAATGATTCAACCTGGAATTCATTATCAAAAAGTATTCATTCTCAAAGCCTTTTACTTACATAATATTTTTTCAAATTTTTATAAATTAAATATTAAATTTTTTCAAAAAATAATTCCTAATGAAAGAAGAGTATCATACCTGTAAATAGGTTCATTGCTCCCTTCTTTGTACCAGAGGACCATAACAACGTCATTCTGCGCCGAGTGAATGTCGCAAGGAAGCTGCACCTTCGAACCAGCTACTCCAGTAACTGGAATTGTGGGAGCTGTAACGAAAAATATCAATAATTTTAAATAAAATTAATTTCAAATAACATTAAATTTTAAAATTACAGATTTTAATACTCGTTTAAAAGATGCGAATGAATCAAAGTTCTGAAAAATGAAATAATTGTTATCAATTTACATCAAAATATTTACTAGCATGTACTTTCTAACGTGGGGAAGCTTTTCGGCCCAGGCTATTGATTTTTTGCACTAACTTTTGTGTCCTAATCATTCGTTTGCTTGAAGTACAGTATCATAAAGGTTTACACTAATTGCCTAAATAGCAGTCTTCCAAATAGGGATACGGGAATGAACCTTTTTCTGCTGATGTCCGACATCAAATACAAGTATTTTGTGAAATCAAATCCGAAAAACGAGCGATTACAGGAAAATCAGAAACTTTGAACTTCAAAAATTTTGCTCAATTTAATAAATTTGTCTAAATAGTTGTCTTCCGTTAGGGATACTGCAATGAAACTTTTTTTGCTGTTGTCCGACATTGAACACAATTAATTAGTGATATATAATCCGAAAATCGAGGGTCAATAAGAAAATAAGAATCTTTTTAATTTAAACAAATTTGTTCAATTTATTACATTCGTCTAAGTAGCAGTCTTTCAATAGGGATACTGGAATGAAACTTTTTTTGCTGTTGTCCGACATCGAATACAATTGATTTGTAATATAAAATCCGAAAACCGAGCGTCTACGGGCGAATTAGAATCTTTTTAATTTCAACAAGTTTTTTTAATTTAATTAATTTGTCTAAATAGCAGTCTTCTGATAAGGATACTGGAATGAACCTTTTCTTGCTATTGTCCGACATCAAATACAAGTAATTTGTAAAATCAAATTCGACAACCGAATGTTTACAAGAAAATCAGAGGGCAATTACAGGAAAATCATAGTCTTTTAAATTTTAACAATTTTGCTCAATTTAATAAATTTGTCGAAATAGCAGTCTTTCCATAGGAATACTGCAATGAACATTTTTTTGCTGTTGTTCGACATCAAATACAAGTAATTCGTGAAATCAAATCCGAGAACCAAGCGATTTCAGGAAAATCAGAATCTTTTTATTTTGTCCAATTTAGCTCAATTGGATAAACTTTTCTAAATAGCAGTCTTCCGATAGGGATACTAGAATGAACCTTTTCTTGCTGTTGTCCGACATCAAATACAAGTAATTTGTGAAATAGAATCTGACCAACCGGGCAATTGCAGGAAAATCAGAGTCTTTTGAATTTCGACAACTTTGCTCAATTTAATAAATTTGTCTAAATAGCAGTCTTTTGATAGGGATACTGAAATGAACCTTTTTTTGTTGTTTTCCGACGTCGAATACAATTGATTTATAATATAAAATGCGAAAACCGAGAGTCTACGTGAGAATTAGAATCTTTTCAATTTCAACAAATTTTTTTAATTTAATAAATTTGCCTAAATAGCAGTCTTCCAAAAGAGATACTGGAATTAACCTTTTTTTGCTGTTGTCCGACATCAAACACAAGTAATTTGTGAAACCAAATCCAACAGCCGAGCGTTTGCAGGAAAGGAAGAGTCTTTTTAATTTAAACAATTTTTTTTCAATTGAATAAATTTGTCTAAATAGCAGTCTTTCGAAGGGATACTGGAATGAAACTTTTGTTGCTGTCTTCCGAAGTCAAATAGAAATGATTTGTAAAATAAAATCCGAAAACCGAGCTTCTACAGGAGAAGTAGAATCTTTCTACTTCTAACATATTTTTTTAATTTAACAAATTTGTCTACATAGCAGTCGTCCGAGAGTTTTTTGGAATGGAATTTCTCTTGCTTTTGTCCGACATTGAATACAAGTAATTTGTGTAGTAGAATCCAAGAACCAAGCATTTGCAGGAAATTTATAATCTTTTTAATTTCAACAAATTTTCTTAATCTAATAAATTTTTCTGAATTGCAGTCTTCCGATAGGGATACTGACATGAAACTTATTTTGCTTTTCCCCGATATCAAATACAAGTATTTTGTGAAATGAAACCCGAGAACGAGCGTTTAGGAGAAAATTATCATTAAAAAAATATTTTCATTTATTAGAGTACGTGGATGGATAAAACGTAGTTTTCATAGCGTGTTTACCGTCTAAAAAAATTTATTACTTAATTTTATTGATAAAAAATTGTTTTCTTTAATAAGACGAAATAAATTTACATTTTGGTTTATAAACGTTTGCGAATTTTAGCGACATTAAAAAAATATATACACTCGAACCCCCATAGAAGCCTATCCGGTTTACGCCTTCCTAGAACTGCTGGCCGACTGCTGGCCCCCGCAGTTTCTCAGCGGTCGGGGCGAGAGACGG
>JAUMHM010000087.1:12766705-12779530 GCA_032362435.1 Melikaiella ostensackeni | reverse complement strand
CATTGTTTCTTCTCCCGAGTCGATCCCGTATAATTCTACATTGGAAAATCAATTAAGGAAAAACAAGAAGCTTTCAAACTGTATTCTTAAAAATTCTCTTTTTTTTTAAAAAATCAAATATTCGTTCGAAAATTCAATTCTTTGCTCAAAAACTTAACATTTGTTCAAAATATAATCTTTTTCGCTTGAAAATTAGACCATTTTGTTGGAAATTCTACTATTTGGTTAAAAATTCAACTATTTTGTTTAAAATTCAATCATTTTGTTAAAAATTCATCTATTTTGTTAAAAAGTCATCTTTTCTTGGTCGTCAATTGAACTGTTTTATTGATCATTCATCTTTTTGGATAGAAAATTTCTCCTTTTGGATTGAAAATTGATCTTTTTGGTAGAAAATTCATCTTCCATGATCGACAGTGAACTTTTGTGTTGGAAAGTCAACTTTTCAGGTAGAAAATTCAATTGTCTTCTAAAAAAATCGTTTTTTTGTTCGAAAAGTAAATTATTTTATCTTTCTTGGTTGAAAATTAACTTTTTTGTTGAAAATTTACCTTTCAAAGTTTAAAAATCAACTATTTAGTAGGAAAATCGTCTTTTTGGCTTGAAAATCCAATAATTTAGGTACAGCTTTTATCTTTCTTGGATGAAGAATCTTTCTCAGTTGACAATACAACACTTTTGTTGAAAAATCCTCTTTTTGTTGAAAAATTCATCTTTTGGTAGAAATGTTATATTTTTTGGTTGAAAATTCAACTTTTCAGTTGAAACTTAATCTGCTTTGGTTGAGGCGTCAACTATTCTGTTCAACATTCTTCTTTTTTAGTCAAACATTTAACTGTTTTGTTAAAGTCCACTTGTATAGAAACTTCGTCCTTTTTGACGAGGCATTCATCTTTTTTGCCAGAAAATTCATCTTGCTTGACTGAAAATTAACTTTTTTGTCGAAAGTTTGTCTTTTTGGGCTTAAAAATCGACTGTCTTGTAGAAAAATGGTCTTCTTGGCTTCAAAATTCAACACCTTGGTTAAAAATTTCTTCCTCTCTTGACTGAAGAATCTTTTTTGGTTGAAAATACAAACTTTTGCTGAAAAGTCATCTTTTTTGGTGAAGAATTCATCCCGTTTGGTGGAAATTTCATTTTTTCTAGTTCAAAATACAATTATTTGATTGAAAATTAATCTGTTTAGGTTGAGGCTTCAACTATTCTGTAAAAATTCTTCTTTTTTGGTCGAAAATTCAACTGTTTTTTGAAGTCTACTTTGATAGAAAATACGTCCGTTTGGATTGAAAATTCAACTTTTTTGGTAATATAGGCGAGGAGAGAGGTCCCAAACCATTTCGTTACGACTTGCTATATGGGGAAAGGGGGGTTGAAAAAGTGGTAAAAAAGGGGTTACGTAATTCGTGGGTGGCCCTTCATAAAAGATCCGAAATTATAATCACGTTAGGTTAAGAGAACGATTCTTGCACGATGTTTTCATACTTTATATACCTTTTTTTGATCAAACAAAGTATGTTGTTGAAAATTTCTCTATGAAATGTATTTTGCTGTTTCTCAGTTGCCCTGAATAAACATAACACCAGGCATTCATAGTCTTAGAGTGACATTATGGACACTATGGTACATGTTCGCTATCTGCAGCATCAGTGATATTGGTCCAGTCAAAAAAGGATTTGAGTAAAAAGTCCAAAATAGTAGAATTTTTTCACACATACATTAAAAAAAGCTTCATGAACATAATGTAAAAGATACTCGTCAATACGTGTATGGCTACGGCTGCCATGTTGGGAAGGGCTTAGCAATCATTGTTTTTTGAAAATAAGTCGATAATGGTTGGTTCTAGGTGAAATATGGTTATGTTAAACAATGTTTGGGATTTTTAATATACAAATAAGGTTGTGAATGTAACAACGGTTTTGCTATGAAATACGATTAACTGAGGAATCGTGCGATTTTAAAACAAATCCAAAAAAAGGAGAAAATATTCCGGAAAGAACTTTGGAAATATATCAGGTGGTTTGAACACAAGCTCATGCAACTTCCTAAGCAAAGAATAGTCGACAAACTCATTTGCATTAAAAATTAGAAGTAAAAAATTACCTCAACTTTAACATACAATTCGAGATACTAAAAGAAACGTTTTTGAGGTGAAACTTCTCTCAATTGTTTCTCCATACTTGTATAGTATATTTCCAAATTTTTGGGGCAGAATAATAATACTTAAGGTAACTTTCAAAATACCAAACGAGTAAATTTCAAAATTGAAGCTAGAACATAGGTGGCAGAGGTGATTATGAGATCTGATGGTCTTACCATCTAAGGTCCTTCGGAGACAGAACCTATTGTTGAGGTGACTGCTCTCGCCCCTGCCGACAATATTGCCATTAGAACTCATAATCACCTCTGCTACCAATATTCTAGCCTCAATTTTGAAATTCACTTGTTTGATGTTCTAAAAGAGGCCTTAAAAATAGGTGGGTAAACTTGGAAGTATCACCAAGTCCAAACAATATATGCTCTATGCTAAAATTAAGGGCTCATTTGGGGCTCATTTAGTACCCAAAAGCCAAATTTCGGGCTCTGCATTAGAAAAAAAAAATGCATGGTACTGCTAGCTTTACGTGAAGCTTTACGTGGTAGGAATATTTGTTGCATCAACTATTTTCTTTCACAGGAATTGAGGGCTCATTGAGGGCTCTTGCATGGCCCCAGGCACAATTTGTCAAAAACAACCCCTAATACTTAAAAACTACCCTGAAGAATAAATACTCTCCAAACATAAAAGTGAATATATCAGACTCAAGGGCTCATTTAAGGCCCTCCAACACCCCCGAAATCAATTTTCCAAAACCATCCTTTAACATTGGAAAACCACCCTCAACCCTCGAGAACCACCCCGCACAAGAATTTAAGATTAAAATGAGAATTAAGTATATCAGCAGATTTTGCTTTTCTTGGACCGAGCCAAAACAGTGTATGCCCTTTGTCAGAGACTTGGCTTTTTTTAGGTGTTAGAATTTTGTGCAGGACAAAACCCAAATTCAATCCACAAATCCCCGTTTAACTTAAAAACCTGAATCGCTTTGTAAATGTAAGATTGAAAGAATCAAAAGCCCATTTAATACTATCAGAAGGTTAATATGAAAAATTTCTAAATTTCAACAAGTAAAAACTCTGTGTTTTAACTTTCTAAAATCGAACAATTTATTTAAATTGCCGAAGAGAGGCACGTCTTACTCCTAAGAGAGAATCAAATCGACTAACTAGTAAGGTCCTAGACTTAGGTCATTAAAATGTCACACTCATGCCAGGTTTCAAATTGCGAGACCTATACTCCAGATCGTGGCTTTTGTCGCTTGACACCAAAACCATATAACTAAACACTTACGCCATGGATTCTTAGAATCGAAAGAGGAGATTAACTTTTGCTTTAATTTCTCCCGTATTCCAATATTCTTTCTAATACTCAAACATTAACATTCTTCGAAAAATGCAGGTTTCACTTTTTATTTCATTTTAAAGTTCAGTTTTGCCAAATCTGTAAAAGTGCACCAAAAAATTAGTAAATGATTTTCAGTGGAAATCGCCGAATAGACCCTTCAAAATCAGACCTAGAAACTTGAAAAATGTTGAATAATTTCGGAAATATTGGTCCTTTAAAGAGTTGGAGAAAAATTCTGTTTTTAAACTTTTAGCTTAGATTCTTTAGGAATTAACAAGGGGAAGGCCTCATCTGCGACATTGACTTTTTGATGAGACTATCATCAATCGATAGTACGTCAAAAATAATTAGACACGTGTCCCGGCTTCTTTGTCAGTAGGCCCTTGTTTAAGAATTATGAGCGTTTGAAAATCGCGGTCGCCGCGGCTGCCAAAAGTCCACCAAGTCGAGCGCGGTTGCTATCACCAAGTGCCGTCGGTGTAGCGGTAAAGAGCCTGCGTAGCCATCACGCTGCCGCTAGTTCAAATCTTCTTGTCGACATTCTTTATACATTTTTTTTTTATTTTTCGCATTGAATTATTGGGAAATGAATATCATGCATGAGAATTCACGACAGGGCCAGCTGGCTCGACTCTCTCCCGTCTTCCGCGAATCGTGACAATGGGTCCGAATCCGGAATCAGAAAAAGCAGAATAAATACGCACACTAATTTTTCCCGAATTTAACCGCAGATGTCTCTCTTAAGGCTATATAATTCAACAAGTTACATCTGATGTGTATAACGTCTCTGCATGATATTTATTCCCGAATAATTTGACTATTTTTGAAAATAAATATTTTATCACCGGTGGAGCATCAAAAAATGATGATTTGACATGTTCACAATGCGAAAAATAAAAATAAAAATTTATTTCAAAATTTCGACGGAAAGATTTGAACGAGCGGCGGCGTGGTCGCTAGGCAGACTCTTCATCGCTGCACCGGCGGCCCTTGGTGAAAGCAACCGCGCGCGACTCGGTGGACCTTTGGCAGCCGCAGCGACCGTGATTATCAGACGCTCATAATTCTTGAACAAAGACCCACTCACAAAGAAGCCGGGACTCGTGTCTTATCATTTTTGACGTACTATCGATTGATGATAGTCTCATCAAAAAGTCAATATCGCAGAGAAGGTCTTTTCCTTGTAACATTCTTATTATACCAAAAATTAAGTTGTATTAAATTCTAGCTGATATTTAAAATATTTCGATTTAAGTAACTTCATATCAAAAATGTGTAATATAAATCTTGTTCTTGTAATTTAGGATTTTTATAACGCGTTTCTTCAGTTGCATTGTGTGCTATTTGATATTTAAGATTTCGCGATCCGAGATACATTATACCAAAAATGTGTTACATATATCTTGTTCTTGTAACTTAAGACTTTTATAATATATAAAATATTACAAATATTTCGATCTAAGAAACTTTATCCCAAAAAGTGTTATTTTAAATATTACATAAGTGTTTTCTTAGTTGCATTATGTGCTACCAGATCTTTGAAATTTTGCGATCCAAGATACTTTACAACAAAGATGTGTTATATAAATCTTGTTTTTGTAACTAAAGACTTTTATAATATCTAAAATATTCAAAATATTCCGATGTGAGGAATAAGAATTACGTATTAACCTTTATTGAGTCTAACACTTTAGTCAAGCTAATCTCATGCATTTCAACAATGAACATTTAATCTATGAATTTAAAATGTAATCTCACCAAAATACCTACGATGCAAAGACGCATACAAAGATTAATCTGAAAAAGAGGTTGTGAAACCTTGAGTTTTCGAAATGAATACTCAAAAAATTAAATTGAAAAAAAAATCCCAAAAAAAAGTCATTTTTTGAATTTTTAATCCTAACACATGGGGGGATTCAATGCACATTTCCACTCCAAACAAAATAAGATTTATTGGATATCCTCTTATCTAGTTTATCTTGACAATTGAATACTTCAAAGTCTTTAGCACCTTTAGAGTTAAGTATTTGAATCGTAGATGCTGTTGGTGAAATTTCCCTTTTTTTACAAGATGAAGGAATTCTTTAGCAGCAAATCTGAAAAAAATAAATAATGAATTTATTCGTGAATCATAAAACATTCTACAATAAAATGGTAACAGCGCTAGACGCTGTTTGTAGTGAAATGCTTTTTGAGTGTTAGGGCTGGTCTTTGTAAAACTGTTCGATATTTTTGGACAGCTAGAAAATGTTCCAAACTAATGCAATCTTTCATCTTACTCTGTATCTGTACTTTTGGTTTCGGGGTAGTTTTCTAATGTTACGGGATGGTTTTGGAAAACTGATTTCCGGGGTGTTGGAGAGCCATTAATGCGCCCTTAATTCTGATGAACTCACTTTTATGTTTAGAGAATATTCATTCTTTAGGGTACTTTTCCAGTGATAGGGTTTGTTTTTGAAAAATTGTGCCTGCGGCCATGCAAGAGCCCTAAATGAGCCCTTAATTTCTGTGAAAAAAAAAGTTGATGCAACAAATATTTCTACCATGGTACTGCTAGCTTTACGTAAATCTGGCAGTACCGTGCATTTTTTTTCAAATACAGAGCCCAAAATTTGTCTTTTTGGTACTAAATGAGCCCTTAATTTTAGCATAGGGCATATATTGTTTGGACATGGTCGTACTTCCAGGTTTACCCACCTTTTAAAAATTATTATTCTGACCTATGACTTTGGAAATATTCTGTACAAATATGGAGGGGCAGATAAAAGAAGTTTCACCTCCAAAACGTTCTCTGAAGAGTATTTCCTCATTCTGTTTATTTCTTGTTTAAATCGCACAATTTTTTGATCAATCGAATTTCATAGCAAACCTGTTGATAATATGACTACAACAGTTTGAAACTTTATTATGTACTACTTAATTCTAAACATTTTTCAACACAACCATATTTCACCAAGAACCGACCATTGTCCAGTTGTTTTCAAAAACCAGTTATTGTTCAACACTTGCTAACATGGCGGCCGTAGCCGTACACGTATGGATAGGTATTCTCACATTATGTTCATAAAGTGATCCCCAACGTATGTGTGAAAAAATGCTACGATGTCGGATTTTTCACTCAAGGGGAAATCTGTTTCCCATTGACTGAGTTATATAGCGTCCTGAAGGCGGCGAAAACTTGGAGAACAGTTTGAGCAGGCGAGAGAGAGAGAGTTCGCTGCACGAGCCCTGGAACAATTTCATTTATCATGGAAAAATAGCGGTTAAACTCGGCACAGCGAGCATGCCGTAAACTTTGTGACGAGGGCTTGTCAAGGAGGGCAAACTAGGGAACGGGCACCGCGGTGTTACGTAAAAGATCGCGGAGGTAAAGGAAATAAAAAATGAAAAAAGCGACTGAGGGATGAATAGTTGTGCGAGGAACAGGGAAAAAAGAAGGATAGAGGAAGAGTCGAGCGAAAAATAAGGAAGAACGTGGAGAATGAGTCGCTTCTTCTTCATCGCCCTCGTTGAAAAGCAGCAGAGGAGTAAATTAGCGCAGAAGCCGGCACCCATGCCACTCGAAACTGGACCATTTCACGTCGCGGGCTTTATTACACCTAAAAACATTTACGCCAACTTTATTCTCAGCCCGGGATTTAAGTTCCAAGCCAAATGGCACTTTTAACCTTTCGCGTCCTGAAAATCCGAGATGGAGGAAGACGAAAGGAATTGAGGTTGATTTAATCGAGTGAGAAGCGAATAAAGTGAGGGAGATCAATTTACTGTCTTTGCTCGATTTTTGAAGGAAGATTTTAGAGGGAAGAAAACTAATTGGATAAATTGACAAGCGGGCACCTGAAAATTTGGGGACGGTATAATTTTAATAATTCGATTAAACGATTAAGCTACATTTGAAATACTTAGTTGTTGATGAAATCCTTTCCCTGCATTATGAACGCTACTAGACTATAATTACTAAACTTTCATCAAATATCTTCCTCTTTTACTTTCATTTAGCATACGATGAAATAGGAAATATTATTCCTGTTGACATGACCTTGAATATTTCAATTTCTAAAAAGGAAAGTCATTGATGAAACTCAGGGCTGGGAATATAGGTTCATGTTACTGGAATAAATAGTTTTATGCGAATCAAAAGTTCGCGCGGCTTTAGCATGCGTTTCAAATGTACAAGAACTGACGACGAAACATTTTCCTAACTACGTATTCGCATATTATTCAAAAAGTGAACTGAAATGGGCGTAACGAGTGATTCGAGATATGTTCTTGTTCCACCTCTCATGTGGCGAAATAGCGGAATATTTATCATTCAACGAATTCATTCGAGATCTCTGGGAACATGACAAACAAAAAGTTAAATAACCACTCCTGCCCAATGATTTACATACTTCAGGATTTATCAAATGTCACACTTTAATTTCCTGTCGCAATTACTTACGAGTCAACTTTTATTATTATAAAATTACTTGCTATTACACCAATTTATCTTCCAGTAGGCAGCTCCTGATTCATTGTGTGAAAATTTCATTCATTTCTCCAAGCTTATAAGAAATGAGCTTCAAATTCTGCATAAGGATCCAAAATATAATTTGACAGCATTCACTGTTTCATAATCACATTGAACAGATTATGTAAGATCCTTTTATTAGAGTTCTCTAATACTCAATTCTGGTACGGTCAAATAAGGTATACTATGTTAAACATTTCCTTTGAACTTCCCTTTTTCCACAATTTGTCGAAACTTGATGAATTTTAATTGATAGTTATAGTTGAACTTTAATTCACACTCCAAATCTTCATTGAGACAGATAAAGTAAACTTTGCAAAATTACAGAAACCTTTTCAAATGCCCGGACTTTCTCAAATTCTCAAATAGAAAATTTCTATTTACTCTTACACTCGTTTAAGTACCATTATATATTGTTTTTTTTGCTTTGAGGACCCAACTACTCACTCCATATTCTTTTAGGACTTCCCAAAGTTTGGTTCTATCCATCTTATCAAAAGGTTTTTCCATATTAAAAAATGCATAACAAACTGTTTTATTTACTCTCAAACTTTTCTCTATGATCGGTATCAAGTTGGATATCTGATCTGCACATGATCTCTTTGGCATAAATCCACATTGCACTTTCCAAATCCTTTCTTCAGTCATTCCCATGACCTTACCAATAAGTATTTTGGTAAATATTAGTATTAGTCATATATCAATACGGTCACATTTATCACCCTTTCCCTTGTATATTGGAACGATAATCGGCTTTCTCTAATCATTTGTAGCTTCACCGTTCTCAGCACACATATTCATAAATACGGTCAATCATACAAAAAAAAATATTCGTCACCGCTCTTAAGCATTTCAGCGGTAATTCCATCCACACCAGCAGCCTAATCATTCTCTAGTTTCCTAATTGCGGATATAATGTCGCGGACATCGATTCTTATTCCGCCACGTACAGCGGGAATATCTTGCGTATCTTTTTCTGTGTCACAGTTGTTATGCTCTATAACTTGCGCTATTTTCAACATTTTTATCGGTCCATGTCACTTAAGTTTACAAAGAAATTTTAAAATTTTGAATTTACATGCATACAATCTTTCAAATCTAAACCATGCCTCCAGGCTCTATTGAAATTCATGACGGACAAATTCATGAAAAATCCAACGAAGTCTTCAAATTTACAAAGATATGACAATCTAAAATTCAGTACAGTTTATAAACATAAGTGTAATCGACTTCAATTCAACATAATTTACTTTAATTAGAGAATCTACTTGAGGTCAATGAAATTCGCTTTAATTCAATTCAGAAAATGGTAGTAAAATGCAGTACATTTCAGTAGAATTTATTCGAGTGTAGTCCAATGATCTTAAATTCAATAGAGTTTATTTTAACTCAGTAAAATCAATTTGAATCCAATAGAACTGACAAACAAATGGATTTACATTCAGAGAAATAATAACTTGGAAGCGTTACATTCAAAATGAATAAAGATGACGTAAAATATATTTTTTATTATAATAATTATTTGAATACTATTTCACCTTCTCTCACAATAGACAGATAGTATGTAAAAAATTCAAAGCAAATACTAATTTAAATAAACAATTCTAAATAATACACGTGATGTAACAAAAAATCATCAATCTCTTAAAAAAATGGCTTGAAAAGCTGAAGAATGAATGAAAAGCTTAATCTTCGTTAAGTAGTAAGACTCCTTTCTTCTTCTACAATTTATCCAGGGAGTAGACACGTATATTATTCCTGAGAGAATGTTACACCAAGATTTTTTTTCCAGGTGCGTCATTTCGCTGGTGCAAGAATAGTACGAACTAGTGTCTTCCTTCTCCAGCCCTAATCTCATACCCGCGGTCTTTTGTTATTAGACGCCTAGAATAAGAGCGTCTGATGAGACTTATTTTATCAGCCGTTCAGTACCAGCCACCACTCGTGAGTTGAAATAACACAGAACACCGTTCTTTCTTTATTTTCAACAAAAAAAATATATGATAAAGAAATTTAAGGAAGTTAGTGACGCAAACTATTTTGTTCAGTGACATTAAAAATCATTTGACTTGAATTTTGATTGAAATTGAGTTTAAGAGAAATCTAATTCAGAAAAGAAATGATATCGTCTTATATTGATTCTCATAATTTGTTCAAGATCCTAAATGATAATTGTTTCATAGGTCCATGGAATGGTCAATTTATAAGAACACGATTTATGTTGTAAGAATAATCGTGAGATATAATTGAGCAAGATATTTAAGATTTGAAAAGAATTGACAGTCGAAAATTCACATTTGCATTAAACCATCATAAGGAAGTAGAATATGCATATTGGAGCTCCTGCTTTTTGTGAATTACGATTTCTCTCTTTTATTCGATCACTAAATTTCTGATTGTCGATTATTTAAAATCTTTTCATTTCTGAGATTAGATTCTCGGGAGGAGAAATAAAGTACCTGATAACACCTAATATTCTAGTTCATTGATTTATTTAATGATGTATAAAATTCACATAGATCTAACGAGAATTATACCTTATTTCTATAATCAATCACTTCTTATCTCCTTACCTTTTCATCAATATATTTATCAATATCAGGATTTCTATTCCACTTACTTATCGACCACGGATTCTTATTCCATACCATCTAGAAAATCCATGCCTCTTTCTATCTTTGATATTTAACTCTGGTTATCAGTGAAAAAATCACTATTTACATTAATCTTGCATTAACGCTTTCGCTCAATCGAAATTCTTTATTTCGCAGATATTAGGAAATTCCACAATATTTATTTATCGAACTCTAAACTTTTAGCGTCATCAGATTGATTCGTGCCGTAGTACAACAAACTCGGATAGAAGAGTAGACTCTTCGACTTGCCCACTGTTTCTACGACTCAAATTCTCTATGGGTATTCGAAAAACTCGATACTTTGCCAGTCAACGCGGCCCTATATGTGCGCCAGACTCGGATTCGAAAGTGGACTCTCTAATCTGCCCACTGCGTCACTAGGAAAAAGAGAATTAGGACTCGGAGTCAAGAGTAAACTCTATTACCTGCTCTGAAAGCTTCTTTGGTTTGTTGCTGGTTCTCTAGCGAGCCTCCGAATCATGCCCCGAAAGCCGGAGATTGATCGCACAAGCGTCTACACCCCGACTGAACAGATTGGACAAAGAGTGAATAAACAAAACAAAAGTAAATTAAAGCTGATCATGAAGTTTGATCAAGTACACAAATAAGAGAAATGAATTTGTGTATAGAAAGGAAAATATTATTTTATGTCAAAATGAAAGAGACTTAAAAGGAGCCTAAAAGTTTTTGGCTGTGAGGGTTTCTAAAAGGAACTAACTGGCCACTTTGCGTTACAATGTAATTTAAGATTGGAAAAAAAAATTGCGTGAGTATATTATAAACTGCGTAAGTATTAAATTTGATGGATCTTTTTGTAATAAATTTACAGCAATAGAATTTTGCTCATTTTGACTATTTTTTACAATTTTATTCAAAAGAATTTTTTTAATTACTTTCTGTGATTCTTTGAATGCATTCTCAGGTTTCTTCTGTGGCTAAATTCCTTCCTGCAATGCTTACAGTTGCAGGGGTACGACTTAACCTCCACTATCTCATTCAGTTTTTGTAAGTGGAATTTTTGAGCATGACGTCTTAAATCACTGTTACGTGTGAAAGTACGTTTGCATTCTATGCACATGAAACGATCCATGTTTATAGATATATAAATATACTTTCAATCGCATGAAAATTGAAAATTCCACTTGCACGAAAATCAGAACGATCAAACAATTCCACTTGTACGAAAATCAAAATGATTAAACCATCACAGGCAGGACACGAAACTTGCTGATCGCACCCGAGCGCAAAGTTGCGGTCGGGGTGTAGATGCTTGTCCGCAGTGCTGCCAGACATACGGATTTATCAGTAGAAGTACGGATTTTTTGTATGCATGGGAAAATACGGATTTTAATACGGATTTTTCAGTATATACGGATTTCTTTGAAAATGCGGTATTTTACAGTAAAAAGAATCAACTTCTCTCTAGATTTCAGAATTTTTTCCCTTGTTGCCACATCTGCCTCCATACGTCTTCCCTAGCCTTCTTAGGTTTACGATTGGAGGAAAACCTTAAGGCTAGGGATCAGGAAATGCATCAAAGACCCATACTAAACATAACCAGGAAATGATATATCTATCTCTTATTTCACCATGAGTCGAAGAGAGATAAATTAGCTTGACTTCGTTGATCCTGGTACTTTGAAAACGACAAGAGATATTTCAACCATTGCGAAGTTCTTTGGTTATGACGTTATCGACGTCCATGAACAGTACAAACAGTTGTGATACATGTTCAAAGACGACCTCGAATCCGACATGAAAAGGTTTTGGGACAAAGTACGTGCCTTTGTACTTCCCGATGGTTCTGAGGAATTTGCGTTAATTTTGGACATCGTCGACAGAGTACTCGTTCTCCCTCACTCCTCAGCGAATTTGTAAGTGGTGCATAAATGTAAGTACACTCCTGGTCCGTAAGGGGCACATAGCTCATAAGCACACCCCTGGCACCATGGACACACACACACGGATGGTAGACTCGCGGGACTTGACCGCAAGTTCAGTATTGTAATCACGACTGCTTATTATAATTATACAATAAATAATGTTAATCCACCTTTTGTTGCACTTCATTTAATACGCGTTACATGGCGCAGTCGGTAGGACTCAAAAAGTTGTGCCGGGAAAGAGTGGATGTGGACAATGATATAAAGAAAAAACCTCAAACAAAAATAAAAAATTCCTCAAACAACCAAAAGTTATGCAAATGGAGGGCGATCTAGCTCAAAATTGGAAGAAAT
>JAUMHM010000087.1:12748760-12766605 GCA_032362435.1 Melikaiella ostensackeni | reverse complement strand
TGACAGTGACAGCTCCAACAACAACTGACAACAACAAACGAATCAAAACAAATTGTCGCGCACGCGCTTTTGCACTTCGTCAGTGCCATCTGCGATGGTCAGAGAAACTAATTTGGCACCCCTCACTGCCTCTCAATACCCCGCGCCAATGTTCTGAAAATTCGCCATTTGCCCCTATAGAGCTGGCCGTGTCTGGTGTAGACGCTTGTATCGATCGCGCATCGAACCTCTTCGATCGCCTCGCAGACTCCGCGCTCCCACTATCGTCCTACACGTGTGTGGGAAATGCCGAGTCTGCGCACTCCTTCTCAGGTGCTGCCGGGCACCGTCACACACGGCTGTATGGCAGGCAGCCGTTGGATAAGGGGCACCACTTGGACAGCTTACAATATTGACATTATATTTGGGCGGGATACTTATTACAATAATGTAATAATGTGCGACAATAATGGTGATCAGAGAGATAAAATAGAATCAATTTAGAGGCAGATTGAGTAGACAATATTTTATTCAATTAAATGCGCAGCAATTTTTTACAACGCTGACATTCGCTCAGATGTTAAGTTCAATAGAGAAGACGTAGAAATCGGTTTGACCATCTGGAGATGCAGCCTATCTAATCAGATATAAGGAAGCGATTACATGAACTCAATATCGTCCGATGTTGAACCCAATTTACCCTTAGACCATCAGAAAAACAAATGCAATGGAATCTCATAAAATTGGCTGAGAGTTCCCGTAACCGTAATATAAATATCACCATCTTGTAATTGGCGGAAAAAAACACGTTTTGAAGAGAACAGCAACCGTGTCTCCAAACCTAGCGACATTAATTTAAGGCGCTAGCAACAAATAAATTTCCTACTTTAGCAATTGAAAGGAAGGTGTTATAGTTCAGGATTATTACCTTTTTTTTGAAAAATAGAATAATCTGAATAGATTTGTTCTAAATCAACCTACAAAATTTGATCTTGACACTATGATTTATTTCCTTCATTTCTCATGTGCTGTTAACATAAGTCTCGTAATAATTTCTGAGGTTCCTCCAATGTTGCAATTATTTAAAATGCTAGCCTGGTGCTCATCAAGAGATAAGCTAGCCAGAAGGTTTCACATACACTTGGTTAAAAGAAATCATACCCTCGTTACCTATAAAAAATGGTACTCATGGGAAGATGCCATATTTAATATATTTTTCAGTCTACTATACACTTGTTTTTTCGAATATACTGTTGATATAATCAAAATGTCATCCTGGTGGTCACAATTATTCGACGACGTTCCTTCTTGTACTTAGCAAATAGAAATGTATAAAAACAAACAATCTTCCTTACCGATACAAATTCACTAGAAATTCTCTAAACATTCTCATCCTCGGTGAAGCTTCTGAAATTTCTCTATATTATAAGTACCTAAATAGCACTTTTTAAAGATCCCAGTAGCCCTCATAAATTTTCTGAAGGCTCATGAACTTGGTTTTACAAATATATTTGAAATTTGTCTCAATAGCAAGGAACTATACAAAGGCTGTCTTGAAAGAGGAGACCCAATTCGGCATATGGCTAGCGAACCAGGTAGAAAGTATTCTTGTTATAAGTGGCGAGATGTACTATAAGAGCTCCAAATATAAATTTTCTCCAATGTCCAAACTACAGATTCGAAAGTTAAAAGAATCAGAATTACCACAATTAGTGCGAGACTGTTTAGACACTTTTTCCAATAAAACTACAGAATACAAGCTATAAAAGCACGGCTTCGGAGTTATTTCTACGAAAACATACATAATAATCTGAAAATAAAAATAAAAAATTAGGTTTTTCGGCATAGGCATGAAAAAGTCGCCTTTTGAAATTTTCAGAAATTTATTAAAATTACCAAAAATCTACAAAACTTCCAGAACTACAAAAATATTTTTTTTTTATCTTCTTTTATATCAATGCCGGAAAAAATAATGTATGGGGCTTCAAAAAATTGTAATAAAAAAATATTTAGAAAATCCTTCTTCGGTTTTTTAGAAGTGTTTCGTTAAAGTCAAATGTATTTACAAAACAGGATTTCAAGTGTACTTCCATTACGGAAATGGCTTTTGCGAATAATGTACATTCAAAATTAATTATAAGCTTCCAGGTGCGAATTCACTCAGCCCTCATTTACGTCGAGAAGAAGAAGAAAAAATTAAAAAAGGAAAAAGAAAAATAGAAATAATCTCGTCATTGCTGGGTGGAGTGTCGTCTACAGTAGCAATAAAAAAAGCGAGCGTCCCGTGCCTGCCAACGTCCGACTAATCTCGGAAGCACAGCTTTATTTACGAGCTCTGCCTGTTTACTTTCCGGCAATCGTGGCTGCAATTACAATGCGATTTATTGTAATTACAACTTTTACTAGCCGGCTGCACCCACGCTCTTTCTTGGCCCATCCCTCTCGCTATCGACTTCCCTGTCCTTTGCTTTCTCTCGCGCATTCACTCCTTCCTTTCCCTGTCTCTTCTCTTTCCTCCAGACTAGACGTCTTTCAAGATCGTTAATCTCACTTTTGACCTCGGACATGCACAGAATGAATTGGTTTCACGAAATCTCTTTTCAGCTTTTCAGCTCATCATTAAATCAGTGAATGAGAAATTTTTTGGTGAGGTAAAGGTACCGGTTCGTAACCCCCGACCAGTTCGTAACCCAGCAAGCGTATAAACTGATTTTTTATATAATACAATAGAAACTGTTGACTGATGTGAATTTCTTTTTAAAGTGAAAATGAGAATGCACAAAACTTGACGGCTCGGCGTGTTGTAAGTAAAAAAATGGCAATCCAGTGGATAGTGATAAGGTTCGTCTTATTTCGAGCGCAATAATTTGAGTGAGTAGCTTTCCATGTCGAAATAGAATAATTTCTGAGTCAGTTACGAACGGGTACCGAAATATCAGCAGTGACGCATCTGTAACCCTTCTGGAAAAAACTCTTATGAAAATTAAAATATGACACATATGGTTAAAACGCTGAGGCAGATGTTTACTTTAATTTATATCATTCAAATTTCGATATCAAGTTTTACCTTTGATTAAGAACGAAGAATGAATGCGTCATTTAGAAACTAACAGTTTTCGAATCGATGGTGAGGTTAGTATACGAATTAACGCACTTGGCGTAATTTGCAGTTGACGTCAGTTAGTGTCAACTTTGACGAGCCTCAAAAAATCAACTTCTTCAAACAAAAGCTCAAAAATTGTAAAATTAATTGAATATAGCCTCTAATCCCGAATTTACTTGCACTGATAAGCCCGTTATGAACCGACTCATCATTGGGTTACGAACTCACACAAAGAGGACTTTCGGGGGTTACGAACCGGCACATCGTGTATGTTTGTTCAAATTCTTAATTATTTGAATAATGCATTCTTAATCTTGTTCTCAATGACATTTTTTTATTGAAAATGGATTATTCTTTACGTGAGAAGAAAGTTTATTGCATTCAAATATTGCTTGAGGCATTCGAATAGGATTTTTTTCTTTCTAGCTTCTTAGTAGGTTACTAACCGGGGCCTTTACGTTATGTGCCAATTGGAAAAGAGGAAAAATGTTAGAGTGTCTACTTAAATCCTGGAAAAAAATTCTATGACGATTCTAGGTTTCTTCCAGGTATCTCCAGATATTTCTAGGTATAGTTTTTTTTAAATATGGAGCCATTCATGTTACATAATACTTGAATAACCTCAATTTATCATCTACTCGTGAATGATTAAATTTCAAGTGATTAACATAAAAAATCGAAATATGTATACAATTTCGCGAGTTTATTATAAACAATGTTTTTTAAGTCCTTGTGAATATCTAAATCGGTAAACTAATCAACTTTTTTGTTGAAAATTCATATTTTCGGTTTGAAAATTCGACTGTTTTTCACGAAATTCATATTTTTAGATTGATATTTTGATAGTTTACTAGAAAATTTAACTCTTTTGTAGAAAATTCGTCTATTTGGTTTGAAAATTGATTTCTTTTGGTAAGAACTTAACTTTTTTTCAAATGCTACTGTTTGGTTGAAAATTAATCCGTTTTGGTTCAGGATTCAACTATTTTGTTGAAAAATCAACTATTTGGTTGAAAAATCAACTATTTGGTTGAAAATTAAATTTTTTGTTGAAAATTCGTAGTTTTGGCTTCGAAATCCAACTGTTTTGTATGAAATTCAACAATCTGGTTGAAATATTTCTTTCCTTCTTGTCTGGAAAATCTTTCTGAGTAAAAATTCAATTCTTATCAAAATCTCGCGTTTTTTATTTATAACCTAGACTCTTTTGATATAAATTACATCTTTTCTAGTTGAAAATGCAACTTTTTGGTAGAAATGTAATTTGTTTTGGTTGTGGATTCAACTATTCGATTTAAAACTACTTATTTTGTTGAAAATTCGTCTCTTTAGGTTGAATTCAACTGTTTTTTATTCAAAATTTATATCGCTTTTGGTCGAAAATTCAACTGCTTGTTTGAAAGTGGAACTACTTTCTCAAAAATTCCTTTTATTGGTTGAAGATTCATCATTTAAGTTGAAAATTCATCTCTTTGGTTGAAAACTTGACATTTTGTTAGATATTCATTTTTTGGTTAAAAATTAGTTTTTTTCGATTGAAAATTTAACTATTCCGTTTTTGGTTGAGAAGTGACGTTTTTTGTTGAAAATTCTTTTTTATTGGTAGCAAATTAATCGTTTTGGTTGAAAAGTCAACTGTATGGTTGAAAATCAATCTGTTTTAGTTGAGCATTTAACTTTTTTTTTTTGAAAATTCATTTTTTTTCGGTTGAATTCAACTGTATTCTAATAAAAATTCAAATCTTTTTTGAGTTAATATCAACTATCATATTCTTAGTTGAGAATTCACTTTCTTTTTGTTGAAATTCCAACTACTTAGTTAAAAGTTGAACTATTTCGTTGAAAATTCATATTTTCGGGTTCAAAATGCAACTCATTTGTTGGAAAACCGTTCTTTTTTTGGTTGAAAATTTCTCTTTTTCTAGCTAAAATTCAACTATTTGTTTGGAAATTTTTGTATTTCGTTGAAAAATCGTATTTCTGGTGAAAAATCAATCGTTGTGGTTAAGAAGGCAACTGTCTGCTTGATAATTAATCTGTTCTAGTTGAATATTTAACTATTTTGTGAAAAATTCAACTACTTGCTTGGAATTGGAACTTTTTTGTTAAAAATTTGACTATTTTGTTAAAAATACATATTTTCGGGTTGAAAATTCAACTCTTTTGTTGGAAATACGTTTTTTTTCGTTGAAAATTCATCTTTTTCAATTGGAAATTCAACTATTCGGCGGAGAATTTATGTATTTTATTGCAAATTCGTCATTTTTTGTAGAAGATTTGTCGTGATGGTTGAAAAGACAACTGTTTTTCTGATAATTAATCCCTTTTGATTGAGTGTTCAACTATTTTGTTTCAAATTCATCTCTTTTGGTTTAAAGTGGAACTATCTTGTTGAAAATTAATTTTTTCAGGTAAAAGCTCATCGTTCAAGTAGAAAATTCATCTTTTTGATGAAAAATTCAACTATATTGTTGAAAATATATATATTTGGGTTGAAAATTCAACTCCTTAGTTGGAAATTCGATTTTGTTTTTTGGTCCAAGGTGTATCTTTTTTAAGTTGAAATTCAACTACTTGTCTAAAAATTCGTATTTTTTTGTATAAAAAATTAATCGTTTTGGTTGAAAAGGCAGCTATTTGATTGATGATTAATGTGTTTTAGCTGAGTATTCAACTATTTTGCTGAAAATTCATTTTTGTTTTTTGTTAAAATATCAACTATTACATATTTCGTTTAGAATTCATCTTTTGTGGTTAAAAATTCGTGTTTTTGGCTTGAAAATCTATTCTTTTCAGTACAAAGATTATCTTTTTTGTTTGAAAATGCAACTGTTTGGTTAAAAAATAATATTTTTTGGTTGAAGTATCAACTATTACATTTTTCGCTGAGAATTCGTCTTTTCCGGTAGATAATTAATTTTATGTTCAATTTATTCAATTACTGTTTTTGATTCGGGAAGCTTTTACAAATCATTACAGAATGTTCTTAAATATATTAATTATCACCATCGAATGACTACGTAAATTAATAATACTAAAAACATAATTAATCATTCCTGGAATTTGTTTCTAAACTACATGAATTTGAGAAATAATTGAAACAAATTTTCATTTTATCTTCATACTTAAAATTCAGTGCATATTTAACATATTAATACTTCGAATAAAATATGTTTTTCTGAGAACAGTGGAAATGATATAAAGAAGTTTGGTTTAAATCACTATAAATCCAGTACTATAAAAGTTATTTTATATATAAAAAATCCTTGTTATTCAATTTTACTCTTTAATTGTTTTCTCATTTAGCAAACTCGAAAAAATTCCCTGACTTGGAAAAAAAAATTCCCTGACATTTCCAGGTTTTTCTAGGTACATAAAAATTCCCTGACAATTCCAGGTTTTCCAGGCTTTTCAGATGAGTAGACACCCTGAATTTAATTCTGTTAAGCGGCTAGGGTTTTGAATATTGGAAGTAATTTATAGTGTCCGAGGCGTCTAATTTGATAGAATTCACTTTCATGTAGTGAAGTTCAACTAAATTCAGTTAGATAAGAATTCGCTACAATTCAGCAGAATACATTGATTTCAGAAGAAATATCTTGAATTCAGTCGAAATTCTAAGAATTCAGTAGAATTAACTATAATTCAATATGACATAGTAGAAATCAATATAATTCAGCAAAATTTGGTGGCGTACACTTGATTTCCTAGAATTTAGCCGAGTAAACTTTTGGATTAAATTAAAATTCCTAGAATTCATGAGAATTCAGCAGAATTAACTTGAATTATAACTCAGTATACTTAATTAGAATTGAGTAGAATTTAGCAGAGTAAACTGTAATTATGTTGAATTTCTTAGAATTCAGTAGAATTTCTTAGAATTCAGTAGAATTAACAAGAACTCAATATGCCAGACAAGAATTCAGTAGAGTTGAAAGAAATGAGAAAAAATCGTGAAAACTCACAGGAATTCAATAGAATTAAGTAGAACTAGCTTGTAATTAATATGACTCACTGGAATTGAGTAGAATTACCTAGAATTCAGTTGACCTAATTTGAATTCAGTACATTTTGCAGAATTAACCTAGATTCAATCGAATCAACTAGATTTCAATGTGACTCACTAATATTCAGTAGAATTGAGTAGCATTCAATACAATTTACTAAAATTCAGTATATTTGAATAGAATTAAATGAAACTCAGTAGAATTCTATGTAATTAAGTAGAATTTAATATAATTCACTGGGATTGAGTAAAATTACCTAGAATTCAGTGGATCTAACTGAAATTCGGTACATTTTACATAATTAACTTGAATTCAGTAAAATCAAGTACAATTCAATGTAACTCAATAAAATTTACCAGAACTCACTAACGCTCAGCAGAATTACATGTAATTATTTTGAATTCCCTAGAAATAAGTAGAATTAACAAGCATTTAATATGACTCCCTAGAATTCAGAACAGATCATATGAACTCAATGGGATTCACTAGAATTGAGAATGATACAATTGACTCTTACAGATTCAACTAGAATTCAATATGACATTCTAAAATTCAGTAAAATTGAGTAGAATTCGATATGACTCACTAAAATGTAATGTAATTAAAAATAATTCAATATAACTCTTTAGAATTAAGTAGAAATAAGTAGAAGTTTATATGACTAGCTGGAATTGAGTAGAATTACCTACAATTCAGTAAAATTAACTAGAATTCAATGTGACGTAGTGGAATTCACTAAAATTAAGTGGAATTAACTTGAATTATGTTGAATTTCCTATAATTCTGTAGAATTCGATGCGACTCACTAGGAATCGATAGAACTAACTATAACTCAGGCAGATTAACGATAATTCAATGCGACTCACTAGAATTCAGTAGAATTAAGTAGAACTTAATATGAATAAGTGGAATTGAGTAGAATTCGATATAATTTACTGAAATTCAGTATTATTGAATAGGATTCAATATAACTCTTTAAAATTCAGTAGAATTAAGTAGAATTTGATATGACTAACTGGAATTGAGTAGAATTATACACAATTCATTAAAATTAACAAGAATTCAATGTGACGTAGCGGAATTCACTAAAATTTAGTAGAACTGACTTGAATTATGTTGAATTTCCTATAATTCAGTAGAATAATCTAGACTTCAATGTGACTTAGCAGAATTCACTCAAATTAAGTAGAATTCAGTAGAATTCGGTACGACTTGCTAGGATTCAATAGAACTAACTATAATTCAGGGAAGTTAACGATAATTCAATGAAGCTCACTAGAATTCAGCAGAATTAAATAGAACTTAATATGATTCAGTCGAATTCAGTAGAATTCGATATAAATTACTGAAATTCAGTATAATTAAGCAGGATTCAATATAACTGTTTAAAATTCAGTAGAATTAAGTAGAATTTAATACGACTAACTGGAATTGAATAGAATTAACTTGAATTATGTTGAATTTGCTATTATTCTGTATAATAAACTAGAATTCAGTAGAATTTAGTAGAACTTAATATGATTCAGGCGAACTGAGTAGAATTCGATATAACTTACTGGAATTTAGTATAATTAAGCAGGATTCAGTATAACTCTTCTAAATTCAGTAGAATTAGGTAGAATTTAATATGACTAACTGTATTGAGTAGAATTACCTACAATTTAGTCAAATTAACTATAAATCAATATGACTCAGTAGAATTCACTGGAATTGAGTAGACCTAACTTGAATTATGTTGAATATCGTATAATTCTGTAGAATAAACTGGAATTCAATATGACTTACTAGAATTTAGTAAAATTCGGTACGACTTGCTAGGATTCAATAGAAATAACTATAATTCAGGGAAATTAACGATAATTCAATGTAGCTCACTAGAATTCAGTAGAATTAAGTAGAACTTAATATGATTCAGTGGAATTGAGTAGAATTACCTAAAATTCAGTGGACTCAACTGGAATTTATCAGATTTTGCAGATTTTTTTCAGCACAAACTTTTATCATGTGTGAATATTCATTTAAGATTTTTTTCACAGTTGCTTTATCGATGTTCACTAAGTCAGCAATTGCTTGCATGCTCAGGCATCGGTTTGTTCGGATAATTTTACTTACTTCTTCGATGTTACCATCGGCTTTCGATGTGCGAGGACGGCCGGAACCCGGATTGTCTTAAATCACTTTTCTCCCCTCCTTAGATTTTTCAAACCATTCGAAAATTTGAGTACGAGATAGACGCTCATCACCATGAGTTTCTTTCAACAAATTATATGTTTCTGTAGCGGATTTTCCACGTTTCACAAGAAAATTCACGTTGACGCACTGTCCTACTTTCACACTTAACATAATTCCGACGGAGCTCAGGTAGGCGGTCAACTTCGAACAAAGGTTACTGTCTTACTGAGGGTCGTACAACCTTGGAATTTGGAGGAAAGGGGGGCATAGATAAATATCAGAGCCTGCTTGTTGCTACCGAGACCCCAGCAAGCAGCAAAAAATTAGTCCCGTTATTTAATAGCCGCACCTGGTATACAGGAAAATTGCGTTAAATCTAAGAACTCTTAAAATAAAATGGTAGAACTCTCAATATTTGCTACTGTATCCCGTTAACTAATTTTACTTACAATTTTCGTTTAGATTTAAATCTTTTTTCCTTAATTGGGCAGAAAAAATTTCTCAGCTTATGATTGGATTGGGCCTTGGTTTATCCGAGTGTTACAACCCAGAGAGTAGCCTAGTTGGGCAATGAGTGGGGCTTCCAGTTGGAGCCCGACTATTAATTCAGCAATCTATTCAGAGCCCAGTTTGATCCCAGTTGACTTTTCCATACGGGTTGTTGTTGAACCACAGTTTTCCTTACTATTATGTGCACCTCGACTAACTCATAAAAAGGAGAAATAATTGATGAAAAATCGTTCGTGACATCCTTATCTTGTGAAAATCATAAATCACGGCGTTCGATATTGCAACGCAATGAATAATACCCATGGGCCGTGTACCGTGATCTTCATAAACGATTTCTCTCTATCTCGAGATCTTTTTCTTCTCTCTTTTTCTCTGCCGGATCTCATAATGTCGACTAAGGGGCAGGTTGCACGATCGCATATAATAAGCGCACCCGTTCCTTAGAAACGCCCGTCGAGGCTAAACACAGCTGTTGGTGAAGAAAATGCGTTGATAACGTACCGGCTATTTTCTTTTTCAAGCAGTTATTTTAACGCTAAGCAGCAGCTTCATTCCACCTCAGCAATATTAAATTTTTAGTTGGGTACTGCATTTTCATATATTAGAGATTTTTCTATCATTAAAAAAGTGGTTTAACGAAATATTTAGAAAAACTCGCACTCATTTTTGTTGAAAACCTGATTGGCTTTTAAAGAACTTGAAATTGCTCTAATTATCACATTTGAAGTTATAAAATGAAATTCGCTACTAGCTTTGAGTTTGCTCACAACTGTTAATTTAATTATTTATTGTGGATTGATTCAGAACCAATTTATTCAGATTATTCAATTTTTTGAAAAATAAAAAAGTAATAACCAAAAACAATAACACATTTCTATAAATTGCTAAATAACTCAAATTCTTGAACTATACTTGAATAAAAATATATAACTTTTGGTGATTTGAGTTGATTATAATACCTCAATTATGAAAATTTTTTGTGCTCTAAAAATGAAACACCCAAATAGATCACAAATCAAAAATAGGCTTCGAAACTACCCGCTTTTACGGTTCATTAGAGACAAATGAACAATAAATGTACAGAAGAAAATAAAAAAGAGGGAGGGAAAAAGAGTCAACAAAACACGAAAAATTTTCATAAAAAAGTAGATTACATAGAGATCTTTAAGAAACTTATATTTATTTTCGAATAATAAATGACTTGAATTGATATAGTTCACACTATTTATAAATGTAGGTCTCCTATGAATTACCCCTGATGAGGAAGTCTGAATTGGCTTCGAAACACGTTGGTCCTCAATCCCCCTTTTTTCTTTTTGTTGTCCATTTATTGTACATTCATCTGCATTGAGCCATAAAAGTGGGTAGTTTCGAAGTCTGTTTTTGATATGTGAACTTTCTGCGTATTGTTTTTTAGTATGCAGAACACTTTTATAAGGAAGTAGATTTCATTTCGATCTTCAAGAAACTTGTTTTTACTTTCAGGTAATAACTGACTTGAACTAATATAGTATCCGTTATCTATGAATGTGGATTTCCTATAAATTACCTCTGATGAAGAAGTCTAAATTGGCTTCGAAACATGTTGGTCCCCAGTAGTATAAACAAGACGGATAAAAGAAAGAGTGAGATGTTGGTTTGGTCGACTGTTTTTTTTTCCTCCTCCTTTTTCTCTCTGTCATCCATTTATTGTACATTTTTCTTCAATGAGCTGTAAAAGTGGATAGTCGCGAAGTCTATTTATGATTTGTGAACTTTTGGAGAGTTCTTTTTTGGTATACAAAAAATTTTCATAAGACAGTAGATTACAACACGATCTTTAAGAAATTAATTTTTATTTCTAGGTAACAATTGACTTGAATTAATATAGTTTTCACTTCCTATAAATGTAGATTTCCTATAAATTACACCTGATGAGGAAGTCTAAACTAACTTCGAAACACGTTGGTCCTCAATCCCTCTTTCTTCTTTTTTTGTCCATTTATTGTACATTTATCTGTAAAAAGCTATGAAAGTGGGTACTCTCGATGTCTATTTTTGATATGAGAACTTTTTGCGTATTATTTTTTAGTATACACAACACTTTTATAAGAAAGTTGATCTGATTTCTATCTTTAAGAAATTTGTTTTTGCTTTCAGGTAATAACTGACTTGAACTAATATAGTTGTCGTTATTCATAAATGTAGATTTCCTATATTTACCCCTAATGAGGAAGTCTAAATTGGCTCCGAAACATGTGGTCGAAGACGAAGAAAAAAACGAGTAAGATGTTGGTTTGGTCGACTGTTTTTTTTCTCCCTCTTTTTTGTTCCTTTTGTACATTTATTGTACATTCATCTTTGATGAACCGTAAAGGTGGATAGTTTCGAAGTCTATTTATGACCTGTGAACTTTTGCTGGGTTCTTTTTTGGTACACAAAAAATTTTTATAAGAAAGTAGATTTTATCACGATCTTCAAAAAATTTATTTTCATTCTCAGGTCATAATTGACTTGAATTGATATAGTTTTCATTATGTATGAATGTAGATTTTCTATAAATTATCTCTGATGAGGAGGTCTAAGTTGGCTTCGAAACACGTTGGTCCCCAGTCCCTCTTTTTTGTTTTTGTTGTCCATTTATTGTACCCATATCTGTATTGAGCCATGAAAGTGGGTAGTCTCCAAGTACATTTTTGATACTTGAACTTTTTGCGTTTTATTTTTCTAGTATACACAGCATTTTTAAAAGGAAGTAGATTTTATTTCGATCTTCAAGAAATTTGTTTTGACTTTTAGGCACTAACTGACTGGAATGAATATAGTTTTTGTTATTCATAAATGTAGATTTCCTGATAATTACCCCTGATGAGGAACTCTAAATTGGCTTCGAAACATGTTGGTCTCCAGTAGTATAAGAAAGACGGAGAGGAGAAAGAGTGAGATGTTGGTTTGGTTGACTTTTCCTTTTTCTCCCGCTTTTTTCTTTTCATTGTACATTTATGGTACATTTGTCTCTAATGAGTCGTAAAAGTAAATAGTCTCGAAGTCTTTATATGATTTGTAAACTTTGAGGGGTTCTTTTTTGGTACACAGGGAATTTTCATAAGAAAGTAGAATCCATTACGATCTTTGAGAAATTTATTTTTATTTTCAGGTAATACTTCACTTAAATCATTATAGTTTTCATTATTTATGAATGCAGATTTCCTACAAATTACCTCTGATAAGGAAGTCTAAATTGGCTTCGAAACACGTTGGTCCACAGTAGTATAAATAAGACAGAGAAAAGAGAGGGTAAGATGATGCTTTGTTTGACTCTTTTCTCTCTCTCTCTTCTTACTTAATATTGTCCATTCATTGTACAATTATCTTTAATAAGCCGTAAAGGTGAATGGTTTCAAAGTCTATTTATGATTTGTGAACATTTGAGCGGTTCTTTTTTGGTGCACAAGCAATTTTCATAAGTAAGTAGATTCCGTTACGGTCTTTAAGAAGTTTATTTTTATTTGGAGGTAATAATTGACTTGAATTAATATAATTTCCACTTTTAATGAATGAGGAATTTCTTATGATTTACACCTAATGAGGTAGCTCAAATTGGCTTCGAAACACGTTGATCCCCAGTAGTATAAGAAGATGGAGAAAGAAGAAAGTAAGAGGATGGTATGGCTGAATCTTTCTTTTTTCCCTCTTTTTTATTTTTTTGTACATTTATTGTACATTTGCCTCTAATGAGCCGTGAGATTGGTTAGTCTCGAAGTCCGTTTATGATTTGTGAACTTTCGGGATGTCTTTTTTATGGTGCACAGAAACTTTTCTTAAGAAAGTAGATTTTATTACGATCTTTGAGAAATTGATTTCTATTTTCAAGTAATAATTGATTCGAATCAATATAGTTTTCATTTTTTACAAATGTAGATTTCCGATTAATCACCCCTGATGAGGAAGTCTAAGTTGGCTTCGAAACATGTTGGTCCCCAGTTGTATGAACAAGACGGAGAAAAAAAAGAATGAGATGTTGGTTTGGTTGATTCTTTCCTTCTCTACCTCTTTTTTCCTTTCGTTGTCCATTCATTGTACATTTACCTTTAGTGAGCCATAAAGGTGAATGATTTTGAAGTCTATTTATGAGTTGTGAACTTT
Organism: Melikaiella ostensackeni; assembly: GCA_032362435.1. Classification (NCBI taxonomy): domain Eukaryota; kingdom Metazoa; phylum Arthropoda; class Insecta; order Hymenoptera; family Cynipidae; genus Melikaiella; species Melikaiella ostensackeni. The sequence continues at coordinate 12,752,709 of JAUMHM010000087.1, read as the reverse complement.
TGGGGGGCTCATTTTTGGTAAACAAAAAACTTTCATAAGGAGTAGTTTCCATTACGATCTTTAAGAAATTAATTCTCACTTTCGGGTAATAATTGACATGAATTAATATTTTTTTTGTTACTTATATAGATGTCCTATAAATCACCCCTGATGAGGGAATCTAAATTGGCTTTGAAACATGTTGGTCCCGAGTAGTATAAAAAAGACAGAAGAGAGAGAATGAGAGGATGACATGGTTGATTTTTTTTCTCCCACTTAGTTATTGTTCTTGTACATTTATTGTACATTTGTTCCCCACGAACCGTAAAAGTGGTGTAGTTTCGAAGTCTATTTTTGTTTTTTGAACTTTCTGGGTGTTTTTTTCAGTAGACACAAAATTTTCATATAAAAAAAAGCTTCCATTTTAATCTTCAAGACATTTTCTTAAAGCAGTAATCTTTTAAAAAAATACTGGGGTGTTGAGGATGAGGTACGGTCCTGGGAAATGCGTTCTGGTTCTACTTGAGAAGGGAATGCGTGAAGAGTAATGATTCAGGTCCCGATAAATCTGGCGAAGGGGCCCCTATGTCGTGAAAAGCAGCGAAACCAGGCATTAAGGCCCAACAAATTATTTCCCGCGACGTGCTCGATGAGTCTGTGATCGGTGCCGTATAATAACGGTCATAACATACTCGAAGAGAGGTGCCGATCCATCTTTTACTCGCGGCTGTAATAATTTAATTGTCCCGGGCGTAAATTTTACTTTAACGACAGCTAACACTCAAGCAAATTTCCCGGAGGTTAAGAGAAATACCCTGCGAGCAGCTTCTGCTCTGACTACTCTCTTAATTTGAATTAGTGATAATTTCTAAAAGGTCGAAGTGAAATCTACTTTCTTATGAAAATTTTTTGTTTTCTATGAAAGGAACAACCAAAAAGTTCACAAATTAAAAATAGACTTGGAAACCACCCACTTTTTTGTCACATCAGAGACAAATGTACAATAAATGTGCAACAGAAAAAAGAAGGAGGAAAAGTGAGAGTCAACCATACAAAAGTCTCACTCTTTCTTTTCTTCGTTTCTTCTATACTACTGGGGACCAAGATGTTTCGTAGCCAATTCAGACTTCCTCATCAGGGGTTATTTATAGGAAAACTACAGTTATAAATAATGAAACCTATATTATTCAAATTCAAAAATTATTCAATATCAAATGTTCTTTGGTCAATTTTTATATTTTCTTGAAGATCGAAATGGAATTTACTTCTTCATGAAATTTTTTTGCGTTCTGGAAAAGAAACACCCAAAATGGTTAGAAGTCAAAAAGAGACTTAGAAACTACCCACTTTTGCTGCTGATTAGAGACAAATGTACAATATATGTACAACAAAAAAAGGAGGGAGAAAAAGAAAGTGTCAACAAAAACCAACCTCACACTCTTTCTTCCGTCTTTTTCATACTACTGGGAACCAACATGTTTCGAAGCCAATTTTGACTTTCTCATCAGGGGTAATTTATAGAAAAACTGCAATAAATGTACAAATGTACAATGTAAAGAATGTGAATCTAACAGTAAAATTTAAAAAATTGACAATAAATGTACAACAAAAAGAGAGGGAGAAGAAGAAAAAGTCAACCATACCAACCTCTCACTAATTCTTTTCTCCGTTTTTTCTACTATTGGGGACCAGCATATTCCGAAGCTAGTTTAGACCTCCCCATCAGGGGTTATTTATACGAAAACTAGAGTTATAAATAATGAAACCTATATCAATTAGATTCAAATATTAACTGAAAATAGAAATGAAGAATTTAATATCAAATGTTGTTTGGTCAACTTTTATGTTTTCGTATTGATATTATTCTCATGAAAATCCAAGCAAAGTTTACTTTTTTATGAAAATTTTACGTTTACTGAGAAAAAAACACCCAAAAAATTCAGAAGTCAAAAATAGACTTCGAAACTACCCACTTTCACTGCTGGTTAGAGATGAATGTAGAATAAATGTACAAGAAGAGAGGAAGATGAAAGAAGAGTCAACCATACTAAACTCTCACCCATTCTTTTTTCCGTTTTTTTATACTACTGGGAACCATCATGTTTCGAAGTTAATTAATTTGTTTGGTAAATTTTTCTATTATCGTATTCATATTATTTTCTTAAAAACCCAAATGTGATCTTCTATCATATGAAAACTTTTTGTGTATTGAAAAAGAAATTCTCAGGAAGTTCGCAAATCAGAAATAGATTTCGAAACTACCCACTTTAACCGCTCATTGGAGATAAATGTGCAATAAATTTGCAACTAAAAAGAAAAAGACGAAGAAAGAGAAAGAGACATCCGTATAAACTCCTGACTTTCTCTTCTCGGCGTCTTTATTATACTACTGGGGACCAACATGTTTCAAAGCCAATTTAGACTTCCTCATCAGGTGTAATTTGTAGGAAAGCTACACTTATAAATAATGAAACCTATATTAATTTAATTGAAATATTACCGTAAAATGAATTAAAGAATTCAATATCAAATTTTGTTTGGTCAATTTCTCTAGTTTCTATTTAATATCATTTTCTAAAAAATACAAATGAAATCTACTTACTTATTGAAATTTTTTGTGCACTGAAAAAGAAACACCCAAAAAGTTCACAAATCAGAAATAGACTTCGAAACTACCCACTTATACGGCTCATTAGAGACGAATGAACAACAAATTCACAACTAAAGGATAAAAGAGGGAGAAAAACAAGGAGTCAACCATACCAACCTCTCACTCTTTCTTTTTCACGTCTTTTTATACTACTGGGGACCAACATGTTTCGAAGATAATTTAGACTTCCTCATCAGGGGTTATTTACAGGAAAACTACAGTTATAATTAATAAAACCTATATTCATTAAATTCAAATATCATGTGAAAATGAAGATAACTAATTTAATATCAAATGTTGTTTGGTCACTTCTCCTAGTTTCTCATTAACATCATTTTCTTGAAGACCGGAATGAAATCTACTTTCTCATTGAATTTTTTCGGGTATTAAAAAAGAAACACTCATAAAGTTCAGAATTTAAAAATAATCGACTTCAAAACTACCCAAGTTTATTGCTGATTAGAGTCAAATGTACAATAAATGTTCAAAAGAAAAAGGGAGAAAAAAAAGAGTCAACCATACCAAACTCTCACTCTTTTTCTTCTCCGTCTTTTTCATACTACTGGGGATCAGCATGTATCGAAGCCAATTTAGACTTCCTTATCGGGGGTAATTTATAGGAAAACTAAAGTTAAAAATAATGAAACCTATATTAATTAAATTCAAATATTACCTGAAAATAGAAATACAGAATTTACTATCAAATATTGTTTGATAAATTTTTCTATTTTCTTATTAATATTACATTCTCAAAAATCCAAGTGAAATCTACTTTATTAGGAAAATTTTTTGTGCACTAAAAAAGAAACACCCAAAAAGTTCCCATATCAGAAATAGATTTCGAAACTACACACTTTTACGGCTCATTCGAAACAAATGTACAACAAATTTACAACTAAAAGATGAAAGAGAGAGAAAAACAAAAAGTCATTCATACCAACCTCTTATTTTCTCTTTTCTACGTCTTTTTATACTACTGGGGACCAACATGTTACCAAGCAAAAATTTATACTTCTTCATCAGAGGTAATTTATAGGAAAACTACAGTTATAAATAATAAAAACCATATTAAATAAATTTTTATATTACCTGAAATTATTAATAAAGAATTCAATATCAAACGTTGGTCAATTTTTCTGTTTTCTTATTAATATCATTCTCTTAAAAATAAAAATAAAATCTACTTTCTCATGACATTTTTTGCACACTAAAAAAACACCAAAAAACTTCAGGAGCCAAAAATAGACTTCGAAACTACCTACTTCTACTGCTGATCGGAGAAAAATATACAATAAATGCATAACAATAATAAAGAGGGAC
>JAUMHM010000087.1:12736225-12748660 GCA_032362435.1 Melikaiella ostensackeni | reverse complement strand
CAAAAATAGACTTCGAAACTACCTACTTCTACTGCTGATCTGAGACAAATGTACAATAAATGCATAACAATAATAAAGAGGGACATAAAGAAAGAGTCAACCGTACCAATCTCTCACTCATCCTTTTCTCCGTCCTTTTTATACTACTGGGGACCATAATATTTCGAAGCCAATTCAGAGTTCCTGATCTGGGGTAATTCATAGAAGAATCACAGGTGAAATAATAAAACCTATATTAATTAAATTCAAATATCACATGAAAATAGAAATAAAAAATTTAATATCAGATGTCTTTCAGTCAATGTTTTTATTCTCCTATTACCATAATTTTTTTCAATCCAAAACTACCCACTTTTACGGCTCATTGGAGACAAATGTACAATAAATTTATAACTAAAAGATAAAAGAGGAAGAAAAACAAGGAGACTACCATACCAACCTCTCATTCTTTCTTTTCCACGTCTTTTGTATACTACTGGGGACCAACATGTTTCGGAGACAATTTAGACTTCCTCATCAGGGGTGATTTATAGGAATACTAGAGTTATGAATAATGAAACCTATATTAATTGAATTCAAATCTTACCTGAAAATGGAAATAAAGAATTTAATATCAAATGTTATTTGGTCAATTCTTTTATTTCCTTTATAATATTATTTTCTCAGAAATCCGAATGAAATCTACGTTCTTATGAAAATTTTCTTCGTACTGAAAGAGAAACCTATATCAACTAGGAACCTATATTAATTGAATTCATATATTACCTCGAAATAGATAGAAAAAATTTAATATTGAATGTTGTTTGGTAAATTTTTCTTATTTCTAATCAATATTATTTACTCAAATCTCCAAATGAAATTTCCTCTTTCATGAATTTTTTTTGTACTGGAAAAGAAGCACCTAGAGAGTTCAAAAAACAAAAATAGATTTAGAAACTACCCATTTTTATGGCTCATTAGGGACAAATGTACAACAAATTTACAACGAAAAGAAAGAAGCGGAAGAAAAAAAGGGTCAACCATACCAGCCTCATATAAATTGTTTAAACAGTACATACAAGTATTGGATAATAAGTTTCCATCAGTAAACAACATGGCCAATTCGATTCGAAGAAAAACAGTAGGAAAAACGATATTTTTTACCAGTAAATACCGGTAATCGGCATTTGTTTATGTAATTTGTTAAAAAATGAGCATAAAATATCGGAAACTTTTTTTTTATTACAACACATCAATGTAAAGATAGTTTGCAGACAAGGAGAAAAAAAGCTATATTTTTTTGCCCATAAATGTCAATAAAGGTTATTCGCTGTTTTAATTTTTTCAAATAATACATGAGAAATATTGGATGATAAATTTTGATTACTAAACAACATGGCCAATTTAATTCGAAGACAATAAGCAGAAGAAAATGATCTTTCTTACCAGTGAGTGCCGAAAATCGGCATTTATTTATGTAATTTGTTCAAAAAAAACCTAAAATATCGGTAGAGATATTTTCATTACTACGCATCACTCACAAGAAAGTTTGTACAGGATAGGGAGAAAAACCGATCCTCTTTTGCCCATAATTTCCGATAATAGGCATTTATTCATATAATTTATATAATATAATAGTTTGTATAAATTGTGTAAGAAATTATGAAAAAATATCGGATGTCAAATTTTCATGATGAAGTCTCATCATGAGGGTAAAAGCAAGTAATTTTAACGCACAAATATACTTTACAAACGAACAATCCATCATGTTGACTATTTGTTAAATCAATTTGTTTATTACAATTAACTTTGCAAGTCGACATTTTTTTTCCTTTCATATAACCCTGCGCATTAAATACAAGAGTTACTGAGCAAAGTAAAAATTTTTTCAAGAAAATAAAAAATAAAATCGTGAGGTAGAAAAGATTTTTCAAATCCATCCGGAAAGAGATAATTTGGAAAAATACGCAAATGGCTTTTTGGAAAATAGGCTAGCCTGTTGTTTTTTAGTTACATAGACTTATCAATTTTCTTCCTAGTGTATTTTTATCAGTAAAATTAGAGTCAGCTGACGCAAGATAATTTGAAAAACACAAAATTCAGTTTCTGAAAAATTTATTTACATTCATGATTTTTCAGATTTATCAAATTTTTTGTAGTATATTTGAAACAGTAAAAAGTTCTAAGACACCTGAAAATATTCTTTCGGCATTCCTGTAGATTCGTAAATTGATTTTCTTAAACAGAGATTTAATAAACATAAACTATTGCCTAAAGAACGTTAATTAGGAAACTGTTAAAAAATGGAGAGACATTTTTCATTTCTTAAACATTTCAAAAAATTGACATACGGATGAATATAAAAAAAATCTGGTAATGAGAATTTTTTATTCAATCAGTTATTTTCAGACAAAATAACTGATTCGTATCTAGAATTCAGTCACTGATTCAAATTAATAAAAATTATAACTGATTCAAATTTAGAGAGTATAAAATGTAGATATCAAAAATGACAAGGTTTCGCTAAGCAATCAATACAAAATTTTGTAGATAAAAATAAGCATAACAACTCAGAAATTAATAGTAAGAAGAAGATTCATTCCGGAAGTCTTCATTGTGTATATATATATATATATATATATATATATATATATATTCTAGAAAATTGAAAGAATTATTTTCAAATTCATTCACCTGTTCCTAGTAACCTCTAGTAACATTTTTTAAATAATTAACAATTTATTTTTAAGCCAATACTGTCCTGTCGATCAACTCATCGATTTTTATATTTGAGCAAAATTTTCTCCACGGTGTAAAATATTCAACTAGAGAAAGAAAATTAAACTCAAATTTAACTTGTAAATAATTGAATATCACTTAACTGAATGGAATAAATATAATTGAACAGGTAGAAAAACCGAACAAAAATTCTGTACAGATTTGCCTGGAATGCATTCCATAATCAAATCTCTTTTCGAGAATCCAATCAAGTTAATCCAAACCACTTCTAAAGCAATTTTTCCTTTTTGAAATCGAATCTAAGCTGAATTTTTTGCAGACACATTAATCGTAAACAATATTAGCGAGATGTAACTTTCCTTCAACAGTAATAGTATATTGTGTCACAAGTTGAACAATCGTCGCTTTTTCAATATGTGGGGCAGGATACTTTTTCTATAATTTGTTCAAAAAGTACTAGTTTTTTTACCTGTTTTTCGTCTAAGAAGGAGGCGATTTGTTGTCGATTGACGCAACAATAACAATGGCAATTGTTAAAACCATGGCAATGATATGGCCGTAACAGTGAGTTGGTAGCAATGTTTGATCAGGAAGGTTAGGAATGGTGGAATTAGATACAACGCAATAGTCGTGAGTTCACCTTCACTTACTGAAGCAGGCCACAGGGTTCGTTCAGTAGTTCGCACTTTTTTTACTTTTTTTTACTGTGCGTCACTTTTTTCGCTGCGTCCGTCTACTTTTTTTCACTGCGTCCGGCTACTTTATTCACCGTTGCTCGGAAAGGTCGACACTACGCATGCGCCACGTCATCAGCAATAAATCGGTCACTTTTTACACAGAAAACAGGTGGAAAAACTAGCACTTTTTCGCGAATTATAGAAAAAGATCATTTATACTCAGAACGATTTAGGTTGGTTTTTTGGAAAAATGATGCACGATTTTTAAAAACAAATCTTTATAAAAAATCTTTTGAATAAATCTTTTGCATAAATCTTTTATAAAAAGTATTTCTAGATAAATATTCCATATACCTGCATAATGAAATAAGTTGTACAACCAAATACTTAAATTGAGGAAACTTGTACCTAAGTTTTATGAAAAAAATGGTAAATAAATAGATTAATTGAATATTCATTGATGGACACAAAATTCTTGTTTTTCTATTATTTCAGCAAAGAATTATAGGTAACATTTCCGATAACATTTTATTTTTACTTGAAAAATGTGCAATCTGCATTCAGCAACAGGGAAGTACGTAGAAAAATGAATTCCAATTATAATAAGTTCGAATTCTCGTTGAAATAATGTCGAGTTATGAAGATTATTTTATAAAATTATTGTTAGGAAAAATAACAAACAATTCAGGAACTCTTTTAATTTTAAGAAAGAAAATTTCACTGGTAATTCTGTTACCTAACTTGTAAGCGTTACTGAAATTTCAGTAACTTTTTCCACACAAAAAATCAGTTAAACATTAGAAGAATTTTAGTCAATAGTCACTGATTTCTAAGTAAAGTTTCTCTGATTAAAGTACGAAGAAAACAAACCAAAAAATTATTTGTTGTTCGTTTGGAACAAATTTTCAAACAAATTACTAAAAAAAAATACTATAGATCGAATTCATTTCAACTCAGGCAGGTTTTACATTCGAAGTCGCAAAATCTCTTAGCGACGAAATATATTTTTTTTTAGAGAAAATTAAGTGACACGTATTTTACGATGAAAAAAAATCAGAAAGTTGCGTGTGTTTAAATTTGGACGTGTATAAAAAAAACACATTTTTTCTGAAATTCTAAAGTTTTTGATCTTATTCAGATATTCTAATTTTCTTTTCGGATTCTAGTGAGTAAAACTTTTTTTGTGGCCGAAAGAGTTTTTCTTCATGAAATCGGATTACCGCATTTTTGTCGGAAACAACGAAAGATACAAAAAATTAGAAATAAAAATTTGTGCGTCCGGAAAAATTCAACAGAAAATTCATCTGGCTCCTTTCTGATATCCTTCAACGTTTGCGAGAAAAATTCGAAAATTATATTTTCTGAAAAAAAAATCTCTTGGTTTAGAAAATGGTTGAGCCCACATAAAGCTGATAGAAAGTTTCCCTCACGTATGAGCAGACATTTTAAAAAAATATTGTAAAAAATAAAAAGGTGGGGTTTTCCAGAAAATCTTTCATTCATGTTTTCAAAATTCAGAGAAAAAAATACAGAACATTTTCCACAAAGCCTAACCTTTTTTTATTTTTTGCAATATTTTTCTTTCTTCTTATGTCAGAAAGGCACTCTATCAGTTGTATGCGAGCTAAGCCATTTTTGTGGTCGAGAGCATTTTTTTCCTAAAAAGATCATTTTTGAATTTTTTTTTTGTAAACGATGAAATATATCAAAAAACAGCAGGAGACATTTTTGGTAGAACTTTTCTAGATGTGCAAACTTTCATCTCAAAATTTGTGTATATCTTTCCTTTTTTCCCAGAATAATGCGTAAATTCGATTTTATGAGAAAAAAATTCTCCAAGCCACAAAAATTGTTTAGCCAGTATAAAAGTCAAATAGTTTTTTTCGTATAGAATTCTAACTTTATTAAAAAATTGGCAAAAAATGCGTATGGTTTTTTTTTGCGAAAATCGACTTTTTATATTTTTAAACAAATTGTCGCCACGTTGTTAATTTTGAATTTCATTCAAATTTTCCAACGGATTTTGAAGGAGAGCGGTAAAACCCACTAGGATCCGAAAAAAAAAATTAGAAAAAAATCAGATCATCTGATTTAGATCGAAAAGTATAGAATATTTAAAAAATGTGTTTTCTGAAAAATAGACGTCGAAATGTAAAGAATCGTAGCTTCGTGGAACTTTTCGTTTTCTCAAATCAGAAAAACACGTGTTACTTAATTTTCTGTAGAAACCAACATTTTTTGTCCCCGAGATATTCTGCCACTTGACGTGTAGAGCTTGACTGATCTAAAATGGATTCGATCTGTAATTTTCAGTACCCATTACTGAAACTCGAACTGAATCTATAACTTTTTCTACTGAGAAATCAATTGATAATAAGTTGGGATTTTCCTTATTTTTTATCATTCAAATATTGCAAAATGTGTCACTGATTTTACGCGGAGAAAAATGAAAGTGAAAAATTGGGTCTTTCGTGCTGTTATTCAAAATATTCAATACCAAACTGGCATTGTAAAATATATTTGTGATTAAAATTACCTGATTAGTTCAAGTGTAATCGCGGTATTTACTTCTTCAGGCAAGTAAATATATTGAAGTTCGTCGAGGGATTGATTTCTGTAGCTCACTGTACAGAGTCCAGTCCAGAACAGGAATGAGTTCTAAACTCGCAAGAGTAAGAAATAATAGGCCAAAAAGAATTCACAAGGACACCGAGAGGTGGATTTTGACAAGTCAACATAGTTACTTTTCATTCTGTAAACTTGAATTTACCCATATAAACACACTAAGTTTTAACCATTGAATTATAAACAATTATTTGTTGAAACAAAAAAAATCAAGTTGGATGAAAAAAACGCAGTTTTCGTTTCGGTGCTGGCCGAGCGTTATTGAATGCGGTGTATCCAGGAATGATTACTGGACTGCTGCAAACTCAACCAAGTTCCCGATAGAATACTCATTTATTCCTAAAATTTTGTCATCATTACACGAATCTGGCACTGAATTTCGAACACTCCAATCTCATTTTCCTCTGTGTAACACAATAAGCGAAATTCCACTGATTCAAAAGGGAGTAAAATTTTCTCCCTTTTAAATTAGAAGTAATCGCTGAAATGTATCTCAAGTTCAAATTCTATGCAGAAAAATACTTTCACTTGACTTATTTCCTGAAGAGGAAAATCAAATTTTGTCAACCAGCGAGATGGAAAAGAATTTTAATAAAAAGCTCTGAAAGTGAAGAAAGCTTATCTGAATGTAAAAAGTATACGCAGAAAGGAAAAGGAGCATCATCCGATGTTCCTTGCTTCCTTTTCGGTACAATTCAGGGCAGCGTGGGAGGGGGGGAAGGTATAAACCACATAGCCCGTATTCCATACGCGTGCCAAGTTTTTCCCTACCCCCTTCCCCTTTCCCTAGGAAAGAAAGCAACTCGGGCAGAAGCGGTCCTATTTTCCCTTTTCTTTTGCTGGCAGGATATCGCTGCCATCCTGCACCACCGCCACTTTCCAACTAGGCGCCATGTGCACGTCCATCCATCTCATTTTATCTCTTTTTATCGCTCGCCTCACCCGCTTCCGTTACTCCCACTTCACGTCCAGATCTTCCTTGGCTCTCCCACGGAGCTTCTTTGATTTTGTCGCACACCCCGCGGCGAGCTACGAGACGCGTTCGAGTATCGTGCTCAGCACTGACGACAACGCTTTTTTCTTATCGATAAAAGCCCCAGCGTACTCCGAAAATAGTCCGAGACGAGAAAGAAGTTTTATCGTTCCTCGGAAATCATTTCGGAAGATGGCCAACTATTCCCATTCATGATGCTTGCATTTGGGCTTATTAGAATGGAATTATTCAATCTATAGTCGGACAATTTATCTTCATTTCTTAACGATCCATTTTCGTAGGTTGATTTAGAACTAATCTATTCAGTTTATTCCATTTTCCAATAAAAAAAAAGGGTAATAATCCAAAACTATAACACATTTATAAAAATTGCTAACTTGCTCAAATTTGTATACTATATTTGATTAAAAATAGATATCTTTTCTTAAATTGAATAATTTGAAATTGGAAACTTTTGCATTTTAATGAATTTAAATTCGGAGTGATTAAAATTTGACAGTTTGAAATTGTAAACTAAATTTAATGTTTCAAAGTCAAAGCTGCCGATATTCTAGAGATCCAAAATATTTCAGAGTTGCCTTAGAAACAAAAACAAATTTCTGGTCATTCCCGATTAGCAAACATTCATATTTTAACTACAAAATGTAAGCATTCAAAACACTAGAACTCTTTTGAATTCAAAGCATAGCAAATTAAGATTAAGCCATTTTCAGTTTATCAATTTAGCAAACTTTCAATAATGTAAAATTAAAAATTAGAAGCCCATGAGTTTTGATGATGAAACCATCAATTTTGGTGGTTCATGAATCTGTTCATACCAATTAGATCTTTTCTTACTCTGCAGGTCCGATAGGGCTGCTTAAGACCTTTTCATTAATCATAAACATTTTTTTTTAAAATGAACAATTGACCTTCTAAAATGCGGGTCAACAAAAAATTTAAACTTTTTGCGTATTTGAGGTTCTTTTTTTTTTAGTCTGAAAAGAAAGCATGGGCTTTTTCCTTTAGACACCCGCATGTTGAAAAATCTATTCAAATTATCAAACAAGTTTTCAATGATTAAGAGTTTAACACATTTCTTAAACAATTATTAATTTCAAATTGAAAGCGTTTAAAACTCAAAGAACAATATATTGAACGATTTTTAATTGAAAACCTTCCAAACCAAATAAATTAAGATCAGGTAAAATTTGGGATAAGGACAACATTTCAAATTAGAAGAGTTTGAATGTCAAAAAATTTAAAGCAGGAGCTCCAAAAATTAAAAAATTTCGGACTTAAATTTTGAAAATTGGACAATTTCATTAGAAAATGATGCAATTTTGAATGTTTTTTTTAATACTTCAATTTTAGAGATTTAGAATTGAAAAGTATTTAATTTGATAGATTTGCAATCAAAAATTCTTAAATTTTCACGATTCAAAATAAAAAATTCATTAATGTGAAATGTTCATATCTTAAAATGATATAATTTTAAATGCTTGTTTTGGAATAGTTTAATTTTGAAGACTTAAAACTGAAAATTCTTCAATTTTGAAGATTTAAAATTCAAATTTATTTAATTTTTAAAATTTTCGATTTAAAATTTTCCGATTTTGAAGACTTAAAATTGAAATTTATTCAATTTTATAGATTCTCAATTGACAATTCTTCAATTTTCAAGATTTATAATTTAAGATTATTTTATTTTGAATGGTTGTGGTTTCAAATGATGCACTTTTAAACGTTTTTTCCATATGTGGTTCAATTTTTAAGATTAACAATAACAAATTCTTCAATTCTAAATATTTTCGATTGAAGACTTCAAGATTTAATATGTATAATAGAGAATGGTGACAATTTGAATGCTTTTTTAGAATAGATCAATTTCTAAGATTTAAAATCGAAAATTATTCAATTTTATAGATTTGCAATTTAAATTTTTTCTCAATTTCAATGACTTTTAATTGAAGATACATTAATTTGAAATGATTACAGTTCGAAATGATGTAATTTTGAACGTTTTTATTTTTTTGGAATATGTAGTTCAATTTTGACGAGTTACAATGGAAAATTCTTCAATTCTTAATATTTGCAATTCAAGACACTTCAATTTTTAATGTATAAAATAAAAAATGATGCAATTATAAATGTTTTTTTCTATAGTTCAATTTTAAAGATTTCTAATTTGAAATTCTTAAATTTTTACGATTTATAATTACAAATTCATTAATTTGGAATGTTGCTAGTTCAAAATGATATAACTTCAAATGCGTATTTTGGAATAGTTCAATTTTGAAGATTCAAAATTGAAATTAATTTTTATTTTGTAGACTTTCAATTTATTATTATTCAATTTTGAAGATTTATAATTGAATGTTTAATAATTTTGAAGGCTTTTAGTTCAAAATAATGCGATTTTTAACGCTTTTTTGTCACGTGTAGTAAAATTTTTGAGATTTACAATGAAAAATTCTTCGATTTCAATTGTTTTTAATTGATGATTCATTAGAAAATGTTCTTAATAAAATTAAGAACAATGCGGGATGAATATAACAAAGGCCACCTAGTAAAAATAAATGATTGAATTTGATTATTTGAGATTGTCTATTTTTTCATGCAATTATAAACATAAATAATCAAATTTGTTTTCTAACAATTTTAATTTTTATCGTTTCAAACCTTAAAATAGCCTTAAATTAAGATATACCGTGTGGAAAAAGCTCCATTCATTCCTCTTTAAAATATTGATCCCCGACTTGGGCCCATGTTAACAATTCATAGGAGAAGACCCACGAGGGCCCCCGCAGGGCTCGTTTGCCTTCTACGGATGGGATAATATGGGATGGGTTAACATTTCTGAGTTCAAAGGCTTAATATTTCTTTTAACTATTAATTTTGATGCTTGAGTAGCTCAGGCTTACAAAAACTGCATTTTTCTTAAAAATTTGAGTACATTTTTTTAGAAGTTGAATGCACGCCTGATTTGCCATCACGGGCCCCTTATGGCTTGACGGCAAACTATGACGTCCCATGCGGGGGCCCACTCCATCTTTCCACACTTGTACTTCATTTGATTTTCTATGAGGCCAGAGGTGAGGGGGTTTTGTTCTATGCATGAAAAGCCCATGAAAATTAAAACATACTAAAAGCAAAAATTTTCCCAATTTACAATGAAAAATGACAATATTAATTTTATTATATTCGATGGATGGAAGTTTTTGTTTTTGGTTTGATAAAGACCGTGCACATGCACATTATTGTCATAATTATTTCACTTCATCACATTACAAGAATGGCCTTGAGCAAGCTGGTTTAATTTGATGACTTTTTCTTTGCATCATCTGAAAGTCTTACCTGTCTTTTCTTATCAAGGTATATTGAATTATAATACCTTTCATACTCACATTTTTTTAAACTCAGATGTATGTCAGTGATGTTGAATAACTTACGGAAAATTCCGAGTTTATTAAGTACAACGCCACAACGGAAACTTACCTGCAACAAAGAAAAAACAATCCATTAAAGATAAAATAAAATGAAATGTAAGTTTATTTAAAACCAATCTATTCAGACTATTCCATTTTTCAAAATAGGAAAAGTAACAATCCAAAACAATAACATATTTATAAAAATTGCTGACTTCCTCAAATTTGTAAACTATATTTGAATAAAATAGATATCTTTTGGTAAATTGAGTTAAACGTTGATACCTCAATTAATAAAATCTCAATAGTATTCATAGGCAACCCTGCAGATTAAAAAAAATCTTTGCAAAATTAAAAGAACTCCTTAGCAAAATTACCAAAGAATCAGTAGCCCTTTCGAAAAAATGAATGATAAATAGTACTGCCTTTCCACAATCAATTGAGAATGTTAAATTACACTCGAACCCCCATAAAAGCCCGTCCGGTTTACGCCTCCCTAGAACTGCTGGCCGACTGCTGGCCCACGCAGTTTACCAGCGGTCGGGGCGAGAGACGGTGTTCAACCAAGCGTGAAATGCCAGCAGCGTATAGATAAAGGCGCAGTGCGCGTGTACTCAGGTTCGAACTCACGTTCGGGGAAGGCGTAATATAAGGAAATGGTTCACACGTCCCTGACTGTTTACGTTTCGAGGGATCCGGTTTAGGCCCAAGCCCAGTGCGAATCAACTCCCGAAACTGGGCTTAAAGCGGGGTTTGAGTATACCAATAAATCACATTTTTGTTTCTTTTGACGTAATAACCATGTGTCCAAACATTCCGTATGAAAGAGTTAAACTTGACATAGAAAAAGATGGGGTATAATCAAACTTCAAAGTAAGTTTTCGGAAAAACAATTTTTTGATGCTATTCAATATGTTTTTCATTCTGTTTATTTTAATAAATTCAATGGTGCTTTAATAGACAAAAAATTTGTAACTCTGATAGGATTGTCCTGAAATTTAATTTTAAAAATCCTTCGCATTTTAATTTCAAGGACTGATGCGTGTAGAGAATTTCAAGGTGCATCTTTTTTTCCGCTTGGAAGAATTTGTAGATTATGTAGTTTTCGAAGTAATTGGTAAGAAGTAGATTTTTCGAAAACAAAAAACTGCAATCTTTTCATACTTTAACTCCCGCTAACTTAGACAATGATCAGAATTTTCCGATTTCATTATTACTAAATTACGTCTTCAAGTCTTTTGAAACTATTCAAGAAAGAAAAACATGAATATTTTATCGTTGATTGAAGTTCAAAGCAGTTTTCTGGCAAGTTTCAGCTTAATCGGATTTACGGATAAAAAATTCTGAATGTTTTAAATTGCAAGCGGCAACCTTGGCAATGCCATATGCATGTGCCTCCTCGGCTACGAACGTGTTGCAGCGGACGATATGAAGGTCAGGTCGGATATTTTAGTATTATTTTTTATTCTTGATTTCTTAAATAATTTTTTTTTAATTATTTATAGATTGCCTAAACTAATTGTTTTTATTTTTCATGAAGAAGTTGATAGAATTATTTGTTATTATTTTAGGGAAAAGAATACATTACAAAGTCTAAAACTAAGAAAGACGGCTTTAAAGATATTATAACCCCAGATAGGTCTTTCGAACCTATTGAATCCTGCTGTGGAGAAAAATGTTACCAAACATTTTTAAATCTTCAACAAGAAAAAGTACAATTTTTTTCACGATTTTCTAAAAACTGTCAGGATGTATAAAATTATATAAAATAAGAAATTAACACTATTACACATCAATCTTTTGTTCTTATTGTTTTGACAGTCTAGTCTGGTTCAGATCTGGGGCAGGTCCGCAATCCATAACATAAAAATTTCTAAGTGTCAGTCAAATTTTTTTACCATTTTTCGAAAAATTGTCAGGGTATCTCAAATTATATAAAATGGGAAATTAACGCTATTAAAAATATTTTTTGTTCTTATTGTCTTAACAGTCTAGTCTGTCCCAGATCTGGGGC
>JAUMHM010000087.1:12713005-12736125 GCA_032362435.1 Melikaiella ostensackeni | reverse complement strand
TAACGCTATTAAAAATATTTTTTGTTCTTATTGTCTTAACAGTCTAGTCTGTCCCAGATCTGGGGCTGGCTCGCAATCCACAACATACAAATTTCTGAATGTCAATCAGCCAAATTTTTTTTACCATTTTCGAAAAACTGTCACAGGGTCTAAAATTATATAAAATAAGAAATTAACACTATTACACATCAATCTTTTGTTCTTATTGTCTTGACAGTCTAGTCTGGTCCAGATCTGGTGCAGGTCCGCAATCCATAACATGAAAATTTCTAAGTGTCAGTCAAATTTTTTTACCATTTTCAAAAAATTGTCAGGGTATCTAAAATTATATAAAATGGGAAATTAACGCTATTAAAAATATTTTTTGTTCTTATTGTCTTTACAGTCTAGTCTGGCCTAAATCTGGGGCTGGTCCGCAATCCATAACATAAAAATTTTTAAAAAATTGTCTTACCATTTCCGATAAATTCATAGGGTATCTAAATTTATACAATGTACAAAACTTACACTATCAAAATTGATTCCTGTTTTCAGTTACATCAATTTTAATGCACTTCATTAACAGAGGAAGTTAAAAAAAATTTGTTATTGAAAAATTGTCAAAGTTCACGATCAAATTTCTAAGTTCCGTCGTTAAAAATTGTAAATGATTATAAAGAATTACATTTCCTGTCATTGTAAAAAGTTGTAAAGTAGTCTACAACGGAAAAAAACGAAATATTACACGAAGAAAAATTGTAATCGATTTGAATTATTTATTTAAAAATTATTTTATTGATATTTCTGTTAACAATTCGTATATTTTACATCTACATAATGTCGTTTTATTGTAAATATTCAATTAGAAGCAAGAGTTTAAAATTCGGTGTTTCAACTTTTTTGAGCTGTACCTTATGAGGGTGGCTTTTTCTTCGAGTTTGAACTCGTAGGTTTAGCGCAATGGTTAAGACTCACGACTGATAGGCGATAGATTTAGGTATAGATGTAGGTTCGATACTCCGTAGGGTTAGAAATTTCATTTGTAATATATTATTTTAAAATGTAATATTTATGTATTCACCCTAAACAGGACCATTAATATTTGAAGTCAAAATACTCGCAATTAATTAATATTTATTTTTAAAACAACTTTTTTGTCGCTAGTGAACCAGGAGCCGCTAAATAGCGGCAGACCAGCAGCTGATTAGCGTCTGGCTAGACCATCTGGCCACAAACTTTGCAAAAGTGTTACAGGTCTGGCCAGCCCCAGACTAGACCGCCTGATCTGTGCCAGATTAGAGTCTAGACGATCTAGTCTGGGGCTGGCCAACGCCAGAAGATTTTTCCACTAGGGTGTAAAAGGATTGAAATTTTTCGTTTTCGAAACACCTGATTTTTACCAATTACTTGAAAAACTACAAAACATACAAATTTTCGCAAGGGGAAAAAATGATGGGTCTTGAAATTCTCTACAAGTATCAGACCTTCAAATTAAAATTCAAACGATTTTCAAAATTGACTTTCAAGACAATACTTCTGAGGCTGAATCCATACGCATTTCCTTTTGAACGGAAAAGGTTCAAATGTATTTCTTATTTCGAAATTGAAATTTGCAAAATTTTTTTGTGGCGCTTATAAGCGCATTTGCCGACGAATGCCACCCTGTCAGTTATTTTTAATTTGATATCACGGTAGAAGGTTAAACACTTATGTCACACTGCCCCCCCCCCCCACCCAAGAAGAAAAAAACGATATATTTATTAATTAGTTGATGCAAAATTTTTTATTGGTGACGCATTTTAGCACATTTAAAGTTTTGATGGATGGCTATGATGAATTTAAAAAAATGTTATTATTTTAGAAAAATCGCGCCAGCCTCCCACCCTACCCCATTTGTGTCGCTAATAACTCGGTTATCAATGTTGCGCAAAATTTCTGCTTATTGGAGCATACTGGCGCATTTAGTTCTTCAAGGTCATATAATCCAAAATTTGATTTGTCAAATAGGCGGGCTAGCGTGTCTCCAGCCCCCCTCCCCACGTAACCCTGGCTATAACTCTCAGGGTTTTGTAGCGCAAAAATTTATGTTGATGGCACATATGGGCGCATTTGCGGCGCAATTCATTGACCTGAAAAAATGCTAAAATCATGATTGGGGGGGGGGGGGAAGCTGGTGTAGTTGATCTTTCAGTTCCAATAGTAAACTGTAATCTTAGATGTATACTATTAAATACATTAAGTAGGGTATCTAAATTTCGTGCATGTAAGGAAGGTACAGAATCATCGACATATCTTGCATAAAAGTCCAATTCAAAATTAATTTTGTCAAAAACTTCACTTAATAAATCTTCCATCACAATTTCAGCAATAATTGGGGACAATACTGGGCCTATTGGAGTTTCAAATTTTTGTTCATAGAAAGTACCATTGAATTAAAAATAAGCTGAATTGAAAACATATTGGATAGCACCAAAAAATATTCTTTCCGCAGTCTCAGCATGATGTTTGATCATATCCCATCTATCTCCAATAGCAAGTTCAACTCTTTTATATTGAATGTTAGGAAACATGGCTATTACTTCAAAGGAGATAAAAATGTGACTTATTGGTATTTTAACATTTTCAATTAACTTGAGAAAGTCAGCACTGTTTTTAATTAATCTTGCTGAAAGGGAAACTGATTCTTTGATAATTTTACTGAGAAGTTCCTCTAATTTTCTCGTGGGTGAACCTATTGTCGAAATAATCGGTCGTAAAGGAACTTCTGCTTTATGAGCTTTAACCAGACCAAAGGCTAGAGATAGATTTGTGTGAATTGTGTCAATTTCGCACCTTTCGATATTGTTTCCTAAACATGTTTGAAGCCTTAATCTCTCTATAATTTCAAATGTACCTTTTTGAATCATTTTTGTAGGATCATTGGGAATAACTGCAAAACTATCTTTATCATTCAAAATATGTAGACAAATTGATGCTGCTTATGTAGAGCAACCAAGAAGGTCACTCAGAACAAGAAAAGAGAAACATACAACTAATTTTCATAGAAATTCAGGATATTATTCGGTCCTTACAAAACATAGACTCACACATGGTCATGACTTTAATTGAGATGATATTAAAATTTGATATCATTAGGGAAATCAAAAACAGAGAGAAACTTTGTGGGAACCATTTTCAATCAAGGAATAATATATGTACCAAAGTAACAATTGCTTAAATTATATCTTTTTTTATTTTTATGTAATAACGGTTTTCTAATCCAATAATGTTTTTAGTATTCGTACCTTTTGTTTTCCTATAACTTACCCCTGATGAGGAAGCCTTAACTGAATTCGTGATATGATGGTCCCCAGTAGTATAAAAAAACCGCGAAAAGAACGAGTGAGAAGTTCGTTTGGTTGACTCTTTCTTTTCTAATAATGAAGAATTTCTGATTAAAAATTCCGATTTTGATTGCGAATTTCAAATAAACAGTTGAGTGACGTCTTATGTAAGTTCAAGACTTTTTGAGAATGCCGGAAGATTTTTGCCTATTTTTCGAGCTGGAACTGTCTCGTCTATCCGTTACTTTCTTGTATTTGGATCAGCGTGCTCTCAACTGTGAACACTCGACGAGGCAGGCTTCTTTGTTTTTTCTGTTTAGTCAGATATTTCAGAGCAAGGAAAGCTCAAGAAGTTTGCACATTCCGGAGAGTAACTGTTGTAAGATGCAGTCTTTTCTGGCACGTTTTCAAAAAAATCCAGCCCATTTTCCAGCTTGTCTGACCAGTTTTATGCCAAATTGTTGTTTTTGATAACGGTATGCGGCAATCTTCAACCAGCGCATTTATTTTTATTTCAAATATTGATTTTGAACCGTCGGGTTAGTTACTCCTGCAATCTGGTGCACACTCTCCGCAATTTCCCGAGTGGAAAATTTTTATGACAGTCTGGTGTCAAACCTGGCTCAGGTCTGGCTTTATCTAGACTGTCTAGTCTGGAAGAACCGATCTGGCCCAGATCTGGCGCTAATGTTGCTCAGGTCTGACTTCATCTAGACCGTCTAGTCTGGGAGGTCTGGTCTGGTCCAGGATTGACGCTGATCACCTATCTCAGAAAAAAATCACACCATCAAAACAAGATTTTTTTCTTGTCACCTTCACATTCTGGTCTGGGTCAGGTTAGACGCTGGTCAGCTAAGAACACTTATAGTTAAAAATGATTTTTTTCCAAGTTATTTATAAAATCAAGTTTTGTCCCAAGCAATTGGTATTTATTCCTTAATCGTTCCCAATCTGGTCAAATTATTTTTTTTTAGAAGGGATTCCAGCCAGCGGCTGATTAAACGTTCTGACTTGGGACTAGTAAAAAAAACCGTCAAACTGTTGGCCAGGCCCAGGCAGGACCGTCTGGTCAGCATCAAGGCTGGAAACCAGACGGTCTAGTCTGGACAGGGCCAGCGCCAGAAGATTTTTCCACACGGGCTTATACAATCTCGTGCAATTCCATGCAATCCTTTGCAAGTTCTTACAGTCCCGTGTAATCCTATGGACTCTCCGATGCAATCCCATGCAATCCTTCACAATCCCTTGTAATCCCATGCAATTTCGATGCAATCCCATACGCTGCCATTCGCATGCAATCCCGAGGAATCTCATGCAATCTCATGCAATCCCATACACTTCTTTGCAGTCCCATGCAATCCTTAACTATCTCTTGTAATTCACCTTACGGAAAAATATTATTGGAAATACAGCATAGAAATAAATAGTACTAAAATATTAAGAGAATTGATGAAAAATATATAGAAACTACAAACGAACAAATAATTTACTTATTTACACAAGGTGAGATTCAAAGTTATCTCAAGGGTTTTCACAGGATTCCACAGATGTCCAAGAATTCTACAGAATTGCAAGAAAGTTGAAGATTGTCGAATAGATTTCAAAGAAATTTGAGGTATTCCACGAAATTTTATAAAATTCAAAGGATTTTATCAAATCTCCAAGGATTGAAAAGATTTCAAGACATTTCAAAGACTTCCAAGGATTTATGCAGTTTTTTTCAGAGAATTTTAATGAATATTTTTAACTCAATTTATATTCAAGGAATTTCGAATGATTTATATTTATTTCAATGGATTTTCACAATTTTCAAAGATTTCAAGAGATTTAAAAAATGCCGAGGATTTCAAAGATTTTTTTAGGATTTTCAAAGAAGTCACGAGGTTTCTAGAGCAGTTTGGAAAATGAATGAAATTGGATTGAATTTCAAAGGATTTTTAGCGATTTTGAAGATTTCAAGGGAATTTAAGACATTTCATGGAATTTCACGAAATTTGAAAGATTTTAGTGAATATCCAAGAATTTGGAAGGTTTCAAAGGATTTCAAAGATTTCTGGAGATTATAACAGACTGTTAGAGAACTTTAATGAATAAGTTTAATTTAATTCATATTCAAGGAATTCCAAATAATTCCTACTTAATATAATGGACATTTACGATTTCCACAGATTTCAAGGGATTCTAAGAGACTCTAAAGGAATTCAAGGGATTTCAGAAATGTCAAGGATTTCGAAGAATTTTAAAGGATTTCCAAAGATATCAGAGGTTTCTAGAGAACATTGGAAGATAAATGAAATTTAATTGAATTTCAAGGGATTACTAGCGATTTTAAAGATTTCAAGAAAGTTTAAGGTATTTTACGAAATTTCACAAGATTTGAAGAATTTTATTGAATCTCATGAATTTGAAAGATTTCAAGAGAATTGGAAGTTTTTTTTAGAGATTTTAGCAGTTTCTGAAGAACTTCAATGAATAAGTTTAATTTAATTTATATTTAAGGATTTTCAAATGATTTCTGCTTGATTTGATGGATTTTCACGATTTTCAGAGACTTTAGGGAATTCTAAGAGATTCTGGAAAACCTTAAGACATTTCGAAAATGTCAAGGATTTCTAAAAATTTTGTAGAATATCCAAGGACATCATAGGTTTCCAGAGGACATTAGAAAATGACTCATAAATTGAATTTCAAGGGATTCTCAGCGATTTCAAGTACTTCATGGTATTTTGAGGTATTTCATCAAATTTACGAGATTTAAAGGATTTTATCGATTCTCCATGGATTTAAAATATTTCAAGTGAATTCAAAGATTTCTAGGGATTTGAACGGTTTTTTACAGAACTTGGAATGAAAAGGTTCAATTTAAATCATATTCAAGGAATTTCGAATGATTTCTACTTATTTTATTACATTTTCACAATTTTCAAAGGTCTCAAGAAATTTTCAAGTATTTCAAAGGATTTCAAGAGATTTCAAAAATTTCGAGGATTTCAAAGAATTTTTTAGGATTTTCAAAGAAATCATAAGGTTTCTAGAGAAGTTTGGAAAATGAATGAAATTGGATTGAATTTCAAGGGAAAATAAATCAAATTAAATTGAATTTAAAGGGATTTTCAGCGATTTTGAACATTTCAAGGAAATTCAAGGTATTTCACGGAATTTCAGAAGATTTGTAGGATTTTATTGAATCTCCAAGGATTTAAAACATTTCAAAGATTTCTGGAGATTTCAATGGTTTTTTAAAGTACTTCAGTGAATAAGTTTAATCTAATTTATATTCAAGGAATTCCAAATGATTTCCACTCAATTTAATGGATTTTTAGCGATTTTGAAGATTTTAAGGAAATTGAAGATATTTCACGAAATTTCACAAGATTTGAATGATTTTATTCAATCTCCATGGATTTGAAAGATTTCAAGTGAATTCAAAGATTTCTAAGGATTTAAATGACTTTTTGAAGAACTTCAAATGATTAAGTTCAATTTAATTTATATTCAAGGAATTCCGAATGATTTCTATTTATTTTACTAGATTTTTACGATTTCCAAAGATTTCACGGGATTTTTGGGGATTTTAAAGATTTCAAGGGAATTTAAGATATTTCACGGAATTTCACAAGATTCAAAGGATTTCATCCTATTATTATTTATTTATTATCATTATTACTATTATTTATTATATTATAATTATTCATCATTTATTTTATTTTTAAGGAATTTCGAATGATTTCTACTTATTTTAATAGATTTTTACAATTTTCAAAGATTTCAAGGGATTTCCAGGTACTCCGAAGGATTTCAAGAAATTTCAAAAATTTCAAAGGTTTTCGAAGAATTTCGTAAGATTCCCAAAGATATCAGAGGTTTCTAGAGAACATTGGAAAATAAATTAAATTAAATTGAATTTCAAGGGATTTTCAGCGATTTTAAATATTTCAAGGGAATTCAATGTATTTCACGAAATTTCACAAGGTTAATAAGATTTTATCGAATGTATAAGGATTTGAAAGATTTCACAGATTTCTAATGATTTTAACGGGTTTTTGTAGAACTTTAATGAATACGAGTAAGTTTAATTTAATTTATATTCAAGGAATTTCGAATGATTTTTACATAATCTGATAAATTTTCACGACTTCCAAAGATTTCAAGGGATTTTAATGATTTGAAGTTATTTCATAAGATTCCAAAGAATTTCAAAATATGAAAAAAATTTTGAGAAATTTAATTTTTTTTATTTACAAAGATTTCAAAAGATTTATAGATTACTAAGTGGTAGAATTTCACCAGATTTAATGGATTTTATTGAATCTTCAAGGGTTTCTAGGGATTTTAATGATTTCTAGAGATTTGAACAATTTTCTTTGGGAAATGTTAATAAATAAGTTCAATTTAATTTATATTCACGGGACTTCAAATGATTTTCACTTATTTGAATGGATTTTTTCGATTTTCAAAGATTTCGAGGGATTTTAGAGGATTTAAACGAATTTCTAAATAATTTCTGGGAATAACTTAAAATTGTATTTCTAGGGTTTCTCACAATTTTAACAGATATGAAGGAATTAAAAAAAGATCAAAGAATTTTAAGGATTTTAAGTTATCTTAAACGATTCCAGAAAAATTTCAAGGAATTTAAGGGAATTTGCCAAGACTAAGGGATTCCCAGAGAACTTGAAGGAATAAATTTATTTTATTTTATTTTTAAGGGTTTTTGAAAGACTTCTACAGATTTCTAACTATTTCAAAGATTCCAAAGGTTCCACTGGATTTTAAAAACATTTCCAAAATTATCAAGGGATTTCAAGAGACTTCGAGGATTTTCGAGAATTTCAATAGAATTTCAAGCGACTTCAAAGATATCAAGGGAATTCACAAATTCTTGCTGTGTAAAATTTATGTGTGCAGAATCGCTATTTTTGGGTACGGTACTTCCATATGAGGTTAAGGGTGGCCTGAAAGAAATCGTTCTTTTTGTGGTTTCTCTACTTTTTACATTCATTCCGTGAATATTTTTGTATTATTAATTGAAGTGCTGATTATCCTATAATCGTTTTCTGCATAATGATTTTCTATAGTCAATTTCCTATAATCCATGGAATCTTTTGCAATCTCATGCAATATTTTCCTGTCATACATGCAATTTTTTGCAACCCCATGCAACCTAGTGCACACCAAAAATCCGAGTAATTAACACCTGCTTTTGAACAAAATTATATTTTGGAAAATAAAATGCATAATCAAAATTATTCCGCTGCATTAATATTTATAATTGCTGTGTACAGAAGTTATTACAATCACTTGAAATCAGAAACTTCAAAATTATAATTTGAAATCGTTTCACTTATTTTCAGGATTTCCAGATTTTTATTTGAACAATTTCTACTTTACAAGTATAAAAAAAAATTATTATTCTTTGCTGCTTTATGTTAAAGGTGATGATGATCCCTTAAAGGGGAACGCGAGTTGTAAAACATCGCGTGCAATTCTTTCTGTGTAGGTTCCGAAGCTCGTAAAGAGGTTCTTGGTTTCAAGAGGGTGAGAATGTTGGGAATGTTTGTTCCTTAACACAGGAGAATGAGAATACTAAAAGTTTGTCACGTTTCTATCGAATAATCTTTAACAAGATGCACATAAGTGGCGAGCAAAATTGTTCACGTCCCCAAGAAAATGTCATTTAAAAACTTTCCCAATTTTCGTAAACTACAGTATCATTTTTACATATTTATCACCTACACTCAACTCTCCATTTAACGGCCCTCCATATACTGTCTTCTCAGAATTTCCGCCGGCTCGTATTCGTTGATGAGGGGTCGAAGGGTTGAGAGAAAGGTCCTGTGCTCTCAGCGGAGTTCAAGTTTCGTAGCCATTAATATTATGTATTCCTACTGAAAATGGTTTAAAATGCCCTGAGTGTTTACATCGTAGAAATTCTTGGAAGAGCCTCACGGTCATTTCAGGCCATACCCGAGACTGGAGTTAAATGGAGAGTTGAGTGTAGTTCGATAACACTAGTTTACACAAGAAATGTACCAGGAGAAAAAAAGGGTTTTTTTCAGACAAATTGTGGATCGCTGAAAAAGAAAATGACATTAAATTATTTCATCAGAGAAGCGTTTTCGAGATATTTGCAAAAAACGTGTTTTTGGCTTTTTTCAGTTACTGGCATAAATCTTGATAACGGTTGATCCAATTAACATGAACTGTGTTTTGTTCGAAAGGTATGATCTTCCACTTTCCGCCTGTATACTGCCTGTGTCAATGAGGTTCAAATTTTTTGGGTTACAGGCGATGGAAGTAAAAAAAGTGGATTTTCCGAATTTTTTTGAAAATGACTCACTTTCAGTTGTCCCATTTTTCGAATTTTACCAATGAACCAGTGAATTTTAATCCGATCGACAAGAACAGTATATCGTTGGAAAGGAGACGAACATACCTTTTGAATGATATACAATTCGTCTGACTGAAAAAAGAGCCACAAAACACGTTTTTTGCAAATATCTCGAAAACGCTTCTTTGAAAAGATAAGCAAGTTCCATTTTCTTTCTCAACAACCTAAAATTAGTCCAGAAAACACAAAATAGAAATTATTTAAAACATTCTTTGCGAAACGAATTTAAAAGACATATCATACGCGAAGCTTTGGATGTAGGAGGACAATATTTTAAACTTTAGATTCATATTGTGGGTGCATAACTGAATTTGAAATTTTAGTGAAGGCCTTAAAGGTATTCAAGTGACAGACGTTCTAAAACTTAATTTCCAAGTTTCACTGAAACTATGTAATGAAGTCATAGATTATTCATGCAAAACGTACGGCATAAATTTAAAGACTACTTTCCTAAGTTAAATTGTAATGAATCTCGACAAAAGTCCCAGAACACTCGTTTATTACTCACACTCCAATTTTCGACTTTGGAAAATCATTGTCGTTTGAAACTTTATATTAATTTATGTCCAGTGATGGGTAAGTTACTTTTTGAAAGGAACCAGTTATCGTTACCGTTACATCACGAAAAAAGTAACTAGTTATCGTTATCGTTACCGATTCAAATTGAAACTTTTTTCAGTTACTTTTGCAAAACAAAGTAACATTCCTTACTTTTTTAGTTACTTATTCATTTTATGAATATATATCCAGATTTAATTCTTACACAATTTCATTCATATCTTCCGAGTGATAGCTGTTATACTTTTTATTGAATGTCGTAGGTTAGTCATGACCCACATAATGTTTCTGAAGCATTATGACATAAATTTCATCCAAAAATGAAATAGTTGAATTTTCAATTGAAAAATTATTTTTCAGCAAAAAGGAAATGAATTTCCAACGAAATAGTTCAATTTTCAAACAAGGACAAGAATTTTAAACTAAAATGATGAATCTTCAACTAAAAAAAAAAAATAAATTTCTAACAAAGGAGTTCAACTTTCAGCCTAGTTGAATTTTTGACCAGAAAAATGAATTTTCAACGAAGAAGATCAATTTTCTACCCAAAAAATATGAATCTTCAATAAAATACATGAATATCCAAGTTGAATCTTTAACTAAACAGTATAAATCTTTAACCAAAAAAAGAACAGCAACATTTCCAGTTGGAAAAATTAATGCTCAACCAAAAAAGATTTTTTTTAACAAAATAGTGAAATTTCGAGCAGAAAAGATGAATTTCCATCTGAAAAAGATAAATTTTTCAACCAAACAGTTGAATTTTCGATCAAAAAAGATAATTTTTCAACCAAAAATGGAATAATTAAATTTTGAGGTAGAAAATTATAGTTTAACTAGAAGGAAAACACAAATTTCTAACTAAATAGTTACGTTTTCAATCAAAGAAATAAATTTTCAACTAATATGAGGATTCTTCAACCAAAAAATGAATTTTCAACGGAAGAGTCCAACTTTCAATCCAGTAGTTAAAAATTGACCAAACAGATGAATTTTCGATAAAGCAAATATGAATTTTAAACAAAAGACATAATTTTCAACCACATAATTGAATTCTTAAAGAAATAATATAATTTTTAACCAGAAAAGGTGAATTCTCAACCAATAATAGTTGTATTTTCAACCAGAAAAATGAATTTTCAACACAGAAGTTCAACTTTCAACCAATTAGTTGAGTTTCCAACAAAATAGTTGAATCTTCAACCAAATGGCTCAATTTTCAATCAAGATGATTAATTTTCTACAAAAAAGCGAATTTTCAGCAAAAAATGAAATAGTTGACAAAATAGTTGAATTTTAAAGCAAACAAATGAAATTTCAACTTAAAAATATAAATTTTCAACCAAGAACAATAATAGAACTTTTAGTTCGAAGAATTAATTTCGACCCATAAGAGAAACGAATTTTCAATGATATGTATTCTAATTTTCAATCAAATTTCTCACGAAAACAAGCCAAATTTCCAACAAAAAACATGATTTTTTAACTAAGAAAGATAATTTTCGTCCAAAAATGGAATAGTTGAATTTTAAAGTGAATAAATTTGTTTTCAACTAAAAAAGATGAATTCTCAACGAAAAATGTAGTAATTGATATTTGAACCAAAAAATATTTTATTTTCAAAGCAAAAACAGTTGAATGCAACTGAATGTCGAATTTTCAACAAAATAGTTGAATTTAAACCCGCGAATATGAATTTTCAAAAAAAAAAATTAATTTTCAAACAAATAATTGAATTTTCTACCAAAATAGTCAAATTTCCAATCCAAAGAGGCCAATTTTCAACAAAACAGCTAAGTTCGTAAGCGAATAGAACGATTTTTTTTAAATTGTTGAATTTTGAATAAGATAGTTGAATTCTCAAACAAGTAATAAAACTTTTACAAAAAAAAATGAATTCTCAACAAATGAGAGTTGGATTTTCAACCAAAGAGATGAATTTTCAACCAAAATGAAACATCTTCAATTGGAATAATTGAATTTTCATTGAAAAGATAATTTTCAAACAAAAAAATGAATATTCAACTCTGAAATTGACTTTTTTCTCTCTAGAATTTTGTCTATTGATTTTCGAAAAATCATAATTCCAGCGTGAGAGAAAAATTGCAATTTTCCTATATAAGGCTATTAATCTCTATGGCTATCTGCCGCCACAATTTGAATAGTAAAAATGAAAAAGTAGTTGCAAAAGCAATAAAATTGATTGAATGTCGTGAAAAAGGCTTGTGAACTGCATTCTGAAAGTAACTATAGAAGTAGAGATTTTTATAGTTACTGTTACTGCAAAAAACTAGCTAGTTACCAATTCGTTATTTATTTACAAAAGTAACTTCGTTACCACCATCATTACCAAAAAAAAAGTAACTAGTTACAGTAACTAGTTGAAAGGAACTAGTTACTTTTCTTTACTGTGTATGTCTAATTAATAAGTTTATTCAGATATGTTTAGAAATTTATCAAACAGTAATTATATTAGAACCTGATCTCTTTTTTTTTTTAAGTTGCGCCTCCTATTTCCGAACCCCTGCAACCCTTTAAAGGAAACGAAACTTCTATAAAATAAGCGTAGTTTGTTGGATTGAAAAGTTTTAATGCAATACTAAGTACTAAAGGAAACATTATTCTCGTACCTTTTAAGCCAGAGTTTACGGTATGTTTCACTTTATGTTTTCTTATCAAAGGAAATTTCTTTCTAGAAAAATTGAGATTTTAATGGAGGGCTGAGTTTGAAAGATTACATAGCCTCACAAAAAATAAAAATTTTCTGCAACCCGAGCTAAACCACCACACTTAAGAGTTTTTGAGGTCGCTGAATCCGAATCCGGGGTCAGTTTGAACCAATCCGGTCAGGATCAAAGTCAATTGAAGGTCAAAATGAAGAAAACCATTGGAACGAAAAAATCTGTCCTCTCGGACGTTTTTGGGGTCGCCGAATCCGAATCCGGGGTCAATTTGACCCCATGGAGTCAGAATCAAGGTCAAGTGAAGGTCAAAATGATAAAAAACTATTGAATTTGCGTGAACTACTACTATAAGACGTTTTTGGGGTCGCTAAATCTGAATCCGGGGTCACTTTCACCCCAACAGGGTGGGAATGAAGTTCAACCCTGGGTCAAAATTGAGAAACGATGGAATTGAAGAAGACCTCTATTCTTGAACGTTTTTGGGGTCGCTGAATCTGAATACGGGGTGAGTTCGACCCCATGAGGTCAGGATTAAGGTCATGCCAAGGTCAAAAAGAAAAAAAACCACTGAATCGGATCATTTTCACCCCATCAGGTGAGGGTCAGGGTCGAAAGAATTTTTACGAACAGAGTTTTGTTACAATTTCTGAATCGTTACATTGAGTATCGGGAATTATCCCTATTAGTTAGAAAGTAATCCATATGTTTGTGCAAGTAGTGTAACGTGAGGGTCATTAAACCCATTATTCGGATTCAGGGACTCCTAAAACGTCTTAGAAGAGTGGTTTCCTGCGATTAAATGGTTTTTTCTCTTTTTGATTCCAGCATTACGTTGATTCTGACCTCATTGGGTCGAACTTACCCCGGATTCGGATCCAGCGACCCCAAAAACGTCTAAGAGTAGAGGTTTTCTCCAATTGCATGGTTTTCTTAATGTTGACCTTGGAATGACCTTTATCCTTTAATTTATATAATTATATAATATCCTATATAATTTATATCCTTTATCCTTTATCCTATATTTAATGGTTCACGCCGATTCAATAGTTTTTTCTCATTTTGTCCTTCACTTGACCTTGATCCTAACCCGATGGGATCGAACTAAACCCGGATTTGGATTCAGCGGCCCCACAAACGTCTATGAGTAAAGGTTTTCTCTAATTCCATGTTTTCTCAATTTTGACCTTGGGATGACCTCCATTACGGCCTGACAAGGTAAAATTGACCCCGGATTCGGATTAGGCGACCCCAAAAACGTCCTACAGTAGTGGTTTACGCCGATTCAATGGTTTCTTCTTATTTTGACCTCCACTTGACCTTGATCCTGACCTTATGGTGTCAAATTGACGCCGGATTCGGATTCAGCGACCCAAAAAACGTCTGAGAGTAGAGGTTTTCTCCGATCCAATGGTTTTCTTCGTTTTGACCTTAATTGACCTTAATCCTGACCTGATGGGATCAAAATGCCCCCGGATTCGGATTCAGCGACTTCAAACACTTATAGGTATGGTTGTTTAGCTCGGGTTGCAGAAAACTTTGTTTTTGTGGGGCTGTGTTATCAATGATTTTTTAAATTATTTTTTTTTTTAAATACTGAATTAAAAATAAAGACTACTGTCGAAAAAAATATCTTCGGTTAATACTTTTCTACTAAGTTCTCAAGTTGAGGAATTTTAAAAATTCTGAATTGTGGATCATGGAATTTTACAATGCGAACCAATGGAGTCTCCGAAGGGTAATCTTAAATTTTCCTCAAATTGTTAGAAGATATTCAAAATGGGGTGCCGAACCTTTTTTCAAAATTTGTTGTTGAAAAAATTATTTTTTTATATACTGCATTTTTTGAGTGATAAAAGTGCTTAATTTCTTTGTTTGGTTCTATTGAGGAATTTGACAGTGTTCAATTCGCTAGAAAGATGAGAAATGTTCAAAATTAACGAAACGACAGTGGTTTTTCTAGAAGCTGGAAATTTCATTTTTTCAAAAAAAAAACCGTTGGTTAAGACCAAATTTTTTTTCTGGCCGTAAATGTACGCGTTCGGTACCGTTTTTCTATGAAATGGCCTAGATGCAGACATTGGTACCGTTCTGCTACTTCTTATATGGAAATTTAAACATCTGTACTAAATGTTTGGATATTAGCAAATGAAATAGGCGAAATCAAATTTTTAATATTAGTAAATATAGTATTGTAGTTCACATTACGATGTTTGGAGAAAAAGGGTACCAATGGAAATCAATACCAAAAACGAACATTAACTGTCAGATATAAAAACTTTATTATCTGAAAAACAATATTTTTCGCAAATACTACTAAGAGAAATTGGTGAAAGATTAACATTTATATGCTTATTGTTTTTATCATTTGAAAAAAGTATAAGAACGAGCGCTTTGATATGAACAACTATCGCTTTTGAACTTTTCTCGTACCTCACGTATTTTTTTTCTGAAAAAATTAGAATTTTGGTCTATCAGAAGAACCGCCACCATTTTGTTAATTCTGAATATATTTTTAATCTTCCGATGAATTTCAAAAGAGTGTTAGATCCTTTAACAGATTCGAAAAGTTAAAATAAAATATGGTAAACGACCCGGTTCGTAACCCATGACAAGTTCGTAACCCAGCAAGCGTATAAATTAATTGTTTATAACTGTTGGCTTATGTGAATTTCTTTTCAGAAGAAAAATGAAAGTTTGCTTGAAAATTAGAATCTCAGACTATTGCGTAGCATTTTGGATAGATTTCAAAAAATCTGAGTTATATAAGAAAGTTAACAGAACATTTGTGTGTATGTTGAAAAGCTACGATTCTTTCTTCAGACTTTCTTCCGTATCTCGCTTTGTTATGCTAAAATCAGGACTTTTTGATTTTTTCAAATAGAATTTTCCAATGATAAAACAAAAACTTCAAGTCGTATCAAAAAAAGGATTCCTGCTAAATTTGTAGCTACTTCGAAAACCTAGTTTCTTCACCAGTCTTTGTTATATATCTCGCGTCTTCTGGCGTAAAATAATTCAAAAATGGTGAGTTCTGTCACAAAATGGTTTGTAGCAATTTTGTAGAAAGTTTTGAAGCCTACAATGCCTTTACTAGACTTTTTTCTACATTTTGCGTCGTTAATCTTAAAATTGGAATTTTTTATTTTTGCAAGGCATTCGCGATAAATAAACTCAAAACGGCGAGTTCTATCGAAAAAGAGTCCGAACAAATTTTGTAGAACTTCATAAAAGATACGATTCCTCTTCCAAGATTTTTTTCGTATATTACGCCGTTTAGCTTGAGATAGGATTTTTCGATTTTTTCATGGTGTTTTGGATAAATAAAACCAAAATGACGAGTCCCATCAAGTACTAATTGGAAAAAAGTTTGTAGTTCTTTTGAAACGCTACAATTCCTCTCCTAGATGTTTTTACGTATCTCACGTCGATTGGCGTAAAATGAATAAATTAAAACTAAAACTTAGGTGTGAAATTCCGGACGATTCTAATACTTTCTCACTCATAAATAATGAGAATGTAAAAAATATAGCATTGAAAAGAATTTAGGCGCATGAATATTTCCCAAATTTCATTTTCCCTAACATTTATTTTACCCAAAATCATTTGACGGAATAGCAATTTGCTATAATTTTTATTAATCCCAATTTCGAATTTACCCAACTTTAATATCTCAGAATTAATCTTTTTCATAATTTTCATTTATCCGAATTACCATTTATCATAATTCCTATATTTTCGTTCTACCATTTGACATAATTTTTTTGTCGAATTATAATTCGAAATAATTTTTATAATGCCAAATTTCTATTAAACATAATTTTTATATTTGCGAACTACTCGTTATCGTATTTTTTATTCTTACGAATTACCATTTGTCATTATTCTTATCTTCCCGAATTACCATTTGACATAATTTTTATTTTGCATAATTATAATTTGACATAATTTTTATTCTTCCCAGTAAGCACATGAAATAACATTCATTTAAACGAAGCGCCATCTGTCATAAACCATACTCGTATGTCATCGAAACTGCATGTAACATGAATTCCATTCTTCCTAAAATGGCGTTCTGCATTTTTATTGGCTGATTCGAATTTCGCGGCATTATTCAGCTAATCCAAATGCAGGACGCCATTTTAGGAAGAATTAAATTTATATTAAATGCAGTTTCCAAGGTATGGAGATTATGACAGATAGCTTTTCGTTTACATGCATTCCAGGTTAGGTGTTCATTCCGAAAAATAATAATGTCACATAGCGTTTCGGGAAAATAAAAATTATGTTAAATAATAATTGGGTATTATCAAAATTATGTCAAATTACAGGTATAATTCGGTTAAATCAAAGTTATGTCGAATGGTAATTCGAAAATATAAAAATTATGACAAATCGTGGTTCGGAAAAATAAAAATAATGACAAATGGTAGTTCGGAAAAATGAAAATTATGTTAAATAGTAATTGGGTAATATAAAAATTATGTCAAATGGTAATTTGGGAATATAAAAATTGTGACAAATGGTAATTCGAAAATATAAAAATAAGGTAAATTGGCAATTGGGATAAATGAAAATTATAGCAAATTGCTATTCGATTAAATGATTTCAGGCAAAATAAATATTAGGGAAAATAAAATTTGGGGCATATTCATGCGTCTCAAAAATTTGAACAAATTCTTTGCACCCCTAAATGTTTTCTAATGTAAAAAGGAATCTTTTCACGGAATTTCATGTTTTCGTAACAATTTGACAAAAATGTTCAATATCGTCTATATACCGCTTGATTTTATGCTCAAACTACAGGGGAAGGTTTCACGTCTCGCGACTGCAATTAATTTCCAATTAAGTATATTTCCTTTTTGCTAATTTATTTCATTATTCTTTAAATAGGGGCTTCAATGTTATGTAAGGCTCATAGTTTTCACTGACATTAAAAATATATAGAAAATATAATATTATCGTAGTCAGAAGAATTACAATAAAACTAATTTTGATCATCACAGAAAAAACAAAGGGTAAATAATGATTTAGGTCAAAATTCTGGGAGTCATTTCGGCATGCAAAGAAAATGAAAATCGGCAAGGGTAAAATGAAAGGTCGCTAATTTTTCATTTTACCCTTGCCTATCTTCATTTTTCCCTTAGGGGTCGTTCATTAACTACGTTATCAATAATAACTTGATAAGTTTCTTCTTGCCCCTTTTTTCTAGAAACTTCCCCTCTTTCCCCTTTTTATCGTTTTTTTTTGCTTAAATTCGAACTATTCACTTGAAAGTTTAATTATTTCGATGATAATAGAACTATTTTGTTGAAAAGTCATTTCTTCGGTCAAAACTTGAACTACTTGGTTGAAAGTTAAACTAATTTTTCAAAAATTCATTTTTTGATTGAAGATTCACCTCTTTTGTTTGAAATTTAACTATCGTGTTAAAATATCGTTTGATTTTGGGCTAATAATTAATTTTTTTAAACCCAAATTTAAGTATTCCATTTTTGGTTGAAAATTTATCTTTTCTATTCAAAACTTTAACTACCCAGTTGAAAATTTACCTCTTTTAGTGAAAAATTTAAGTATTTTGTCAATAATTCGTATTTTTTGATTGAAAATTCTACTATTTTGCTGAAAAATAGTTTTTTTTTTCTTTAGTTGAGAATTGATTTTTTTCAATTGATTATGTAACTATTCCACTTTTTGTGAAAAATTGATATTTTTAATTGAAAATGGATCCTGTCCAGCTGAAAATTCATATAATTTGTTAGAAAATCGTATTTTCAAATGAAAAGTTAGGCTTTTCTGTTGACAATTTATCCTTTTCGATTAAAAATTCAACTGCTTGGTTCAAAATAAATCTGTTTAAATTGAGGATTTAACTATTTTCTTGAAAAATCGTATTTTTTTGTATAATTCAGCTGTATTTTATTTCAATTTGAAATCTTGTTTAGTTGAAATATTGAATATTACATGTTTCGTTGAGAATCTATTTTTCTTGGTTAAAAAATCAACTACTTGGTTTAAAGTTGAACTACTTTGTGAAAAATTATTTTTTCTCTTGGTTAAAGGTTCATCATTTTAGTGGGAAATCCAACTATTTAGTTGTAAGTTACCTTCTCTGTTGCAAATTCCTATTTTCGGATTGAAAACTTTATTGTTTTGTAGAAAATTCGTGTTTTTGGTATGAAAATTCAACAATTTTATACACAATTAAACTATTTGGTTGAAACTTAAGTTTTTCGTTGAAAATTCATATTTTTGGTTGGACTCAATCATTTTGGTGGGAAATTTAGCTATTTAGTTAAAAATTAAATTATTAACTGCAATATTGAAATAGGTGATTTCGTGGAAAATTAACTTTTTTGTTGATTAGTCATGATTTTGGGTTAAAAATTTTTCTGCTTTGCAGAGAAATCGTTTTTTTTTTTGGCTTGAAAATTCAACAGTTTTGTAGAAAATTAAACTATTTGGTTGAAAATTCACATTTGTAGTTGAAAATTCAACTGTTTGGTTGAAAATTAAACAATTTATCTGACTATTGAACTACTTGGTAGAAAATTACTTCTTTTGTTGAAAAATCATTTCTTGATTGAAAATTCAACTGTTTTTTAGATATGGAAATCATGTATTTTTTTGAAAATTCGTCTTTTTTAGAAAATTAATCTCCTTGGTTCAAACTTAAATTTTGTAAGCTAAAAATACAGCTATTTGGTTATAAATCAAACTATTATGTTGAAAGTTTATTTATTTTCTTGCAAATTGAACTATTTAGCAGAACTCATCTCTTTTGGTTGACAATTCATCATTCTTTTTCAAAAATGAACTTCTTTGTTGAAAACTGAACTCTACAGGTTAACAATTCAACTCTCTTCCAAAAACTTCGTGTTTTTGGCTTGAAAATTAAACTATTTGGTTGAAAATGCAAATGTATTTGTTTGAATTTCAATCTTTTTCGTTTGAAACTTCGATCATTTAGTTTAACCCTTTCAGGGGCAGTAAGACGCATACGTCCCACCTTTTTGCTTTTAGTTTTATTCATATTTCTTTCATATTTTTATAGTTTGTATATGCATGTAAGCATTTTTTGGAATCAAGAGTGTGTAGGCTATATAAATTTCGGAGCAAAATGCATTTTTTTATTTGTTTATCAGTTTGTTATTAACAAATAGAGTGAAAAAGCCCGATTTTTTTTAGAAAAAAATCGATTTCTCGTAAAAGCAAAGAGCAAACGTTCTGAAATTTTCT
Organism: Melikaiella ostensackeni; assembly: GCA_032362435.1. Lineage (NCBI taxonomy): Eukaryota > Metazoa > Arthropoda > Insecta > Hymenoptera > Cynipidae > Melikaiella > Melikaiella ostensackeni. The sequence goes on along the minus strand of JAUMHM010000087.1, from coordinate 12,715,954 downwards.
TCACATGATCTTCATACATCGACCTAACATTTGTCTTTTTTTCAGAATTTTTCGTACGCTAGTTTTTGTGAAAAAAAATTTTGAAATTTCAAAAAAGTTAATTGAAAAAAAAATTATTTATTATGCGTTTTTTATACTTATTATTAATTGTTAAATTTCTTTAAATATTTGCATTTACGAGTATATATTTGTTGATTTATAGAAGTTAATTGCGTTGTTAACAGAGCATAGTTACTTTTTTAACCGATAGATGGCCGAGAGCTAATGTACGATATTCGTGGTATCAGATTCAGTGCTTTCGTGAGTAACAACCTTACTTGCAAAAATAAACCGAAATTCTTGTTACTTCCTTTTCATTCTTGTTATTTTATAGTTCTTGAAAAAATTTCGAAATGCATATCAAAGTATATAATATAAAAGTTAGATGCTTATATAATTTTGGTATCAGCATCGTAACAAGGGATACAGAAAACACCATTTTACTCATTTCAGTGTGAATTTCATTGAAAAACCGAAAATTTAGCTTTAATTAGTCGCCATATTGGATCCGCCATCTTTAATTTTGAAATTCTGACGTCAGAATCGTGATCAGCGACCCGGAAACCCCCCTTACACCGATTTGTGTGTACATTATTAAAAAAAATCGTGGATTTAACCTAAAATAGTCGGCCTATTGCATCCGCCATCTTTAGTTTTGCAATTCTGACGTCAAAACCGTGATTAGCGACCCCCAAAACCCCCCGGTACCAATTTGCGTGTACATTACTGAAAAAACCGCGAATTTAACCTAAAATAGTCGCCATATTGAATCGGACATCTTGAATTTTGGGATTCTGACGTCAGAATCGTGATCAACGACCCGAAAAACCCCCTTGTACCGATTTATGTGCACATTACTAAAAAAATCGTGGATTTAACCTTAAATAGTCGCCATATTGGATCCGCCATCTTTATATTTGAATTTTTGATGTCAAAATCGTGATTTGCGACCCCAAAAACCCCTTTGTACCAGTTTGTGTGTACATTACTAAAAAAAACCGCGAATTTAACCTAAAATAGTCGCCATGTGGGATCCGTCACCTTGAATTTTGGAATTCTGACGTCAGAATCGTGATCAGCGACCCCGAAAATCCTCATATAATCTATGATTTCCAAAATTCATGTGCAAGAAAAAAGTGTCCCTGAAAGGGTTAAGACGCAATAATTCAATTTGAATCAAGTTGAAATTATATCATTTTGTTTGAAGTACTACTTCGGGCGAAGTAAAAGATGACGGTGGACCAATAACATCAAATTTATAATGAAAAATTGGACTTGACAGTTTCTGTCTTGTACTCTATCAAGTATATGTATCAACTTATTTTGACAAAATTAGTCATTGATCATGACTACCTCAGACATAAGTATCATTAATATTCAATATTCTATATCCAATACCCAATATCATCAGCATCAGTAGTTCTAACTCTAGGATCTAAAATCTAAGCATCTAGAGACATTCCTTCTCGTGAAGTAAAAGATATCAGTGAACGGTCCACGTCCAGCTAGAAGGCAACTGCATCTGCTAGCGGATCTTAGAATGGAGTGGATAGTAGGGCGGGGTGGCTCTATTCACCAGGGCCTAGATCAGTCGGAAAGGCTTGGAAGGGGACTTAGAAAGTGAAACTGAAAACACCAAGTCGGATCGGATGCGGGACCCCACCCTGGCGTGGTCGCCACACACATCCACACAAACACATAAAAATACTTCCATAAGCACATGAATAGGCACTTATACTCACCTATATAGCCATACAAATAAATAAATATCGTGACCACATTACCCATACACGAGAAGAGTAACACATCAGAAAACTCGATCTCCAAGAGAGGCTGGGACGAAGAGGGATTCTTCGAGCGGTGCAGGAAAACCGTAGGCTAGGAACAGGACGACGCTTTTTTTTTTAGGAACCACCTCGTCTTCGAAGTGTCTCGCTTCTTGGTTCTTGCTCTCGATAGGAAGGCGAGGTAAGAGGGGTCTTAGAAAGTAAAACCGAACAGTTGAACTGGATTCGTCAGGCGCGAAAACAAGAAACCCCACCCTGTGATGCGACGCGCCGCACATATTCCACTCTTGGTTTTATTAGTGAAGATTGTTTGCACTGAATTATATTCAGCTTGAGAGTCTTGAGAGAGAGAAAAAAAAAAACGAGCTAAAGTAAAAGTGGAAGGTTATTCATGCTTTCTGGATAGATCCTCCCTTTCATCACCGACTCTGATTTTTTTGATATTTCAATATTCGATATTCTATATTCAATACTCTTAAGTATAGGCATCAACTTTTCTTGACACAATTAGTGATCAATCATGGATACCATAGCCTTAAGTATCACGATATTCAATATTCAATACTTATAATTTTTCGAAGCCTTTAAACAATAATGGGTCACATATTACTTAAGAACGGATGTCGAGTTAGGGTATTTAAGTTCAATTCACCGCCCATAAATCCTTGCATTTTGTCAGTTCTCTCCACGGTTTCAGATCGAACGGTACTATTTTGGATGGGTTTGATGAAAAGGAAAAAGTTTTTATTTGAAAAATTTTAAATTGTGTCGATTTTATGTTCTCGTAAAGTGTTATAATCGTTGGTAGAACTCTGCAGTGACGTTGTGTTGTGTTGCATTTGTAGTCCTATTGTGCTGACAGAAAGAGGTGGATAAAAGAAGGAGAAAGATAAGTTTCGATTCCTATCCGCAATCGCAGCCTGTAACTAAATTATTTTATTTTCTTAATTTACCTATTACTAAAATTGATCGATTGTTGAAAATTGCTGATTATTTTTGATAACAATTGTTTCTTATTATTACAGTTTATTGTTGAAATTGTTTTGATTATTATTGTTTATAAATGAAAAGTATTTCATTTCATTAATTTCGGTCCCTATCCGTGACCGAAATGTCCAATATA
>JAUMHM010000087.1:12690736-12703022 GCA_032362435.1 Melikaiella ostensackeni | reverse complement strand
AGTCCGTAAAGTTTTGGAGAGATGGGATTAGTAGGTATTAAGTTAGATATTGTTTTGTTATCAAGTTGAAAATCTTTAAGAAGGGTTTTTGTTTTGCTGACTATTGATTTTGTGGGATCCTTTTTGAGTTTTTTGTAGGGATCATCATTTAGAAGGTCCATGATTTTCTTGTTATAACCATCTATATTATATTATATATATATATATATAATATTTATATTTATATATATTATTATATATATTATATATACCCGAAACACCTCCTTTCATCATAATGAATCATCGTGAAAGCATTAAATCTATTATTAAAAATGTTAGTTTTCTACAAAATACTTACATTTTTAAACGAGTACTTAATTTTTCAACAAAATAGTTCAATGTTCTACCATAATAGTTGGTGTTTCACCCAAAAATATGAATTTTCAACAAGAAGTTAATCTTAAACCAAATAGTTGAATTTTCATCTAAAACGATGAATCTTCCAGTCATGACCAAGATACCAAAAAACAGTCGAATTGGAAAAAAATACGAGTTTTCAATAGAATATTCGAATCCTGAACAAAAACTTTGGACCTACAGAGAGGAATTTTCAGATGGTTGAATTCAATGGAAAAAGACGAATTTTCAACAAAGAAGAAGATTTTTCTACTCAAAGAGAAGAATTTTCAATGAAAGAGTTTAGTTTTGAAGCTGAAAAGTCAAATTTTTCAGATATACGAGTAGTTGACTTTCTGCCCGGAAGAGATGAATTTCCAACATAATCTTAATTTTCAACAATTACCTTTATTTTTAATCAAGAAAAACGAATTTTCAACCAAAGAGGTAAATCTTAAAAAAATGGATTTTCAGCAAAGTAGTTTAACATTAAAATGCTGTTGTTGAATTTTCAACCAGAAATAATTTATTTTTAACCAAACGATTGAATCTTCAACAAAAAAGAATGAACTTTCTACCTAAAAGATTAATGTTCTACCAGAAAAGACGAATTTTCAACAAAATATGAATTTTCAATTAAGAATGATGAATTTTTAACCAAATAGTTTATTTTTCAACCAAAAAAATGAATTTTCATTCAAGAAGAATAATCTTCTACTAAAAAAAAGACGAGTTTTCAACAAAATTGTTGAACTTTGAATCCAACAAGGCGAATTATCTACGAAAGAGTTGAATTTTCAGCCCAAAAATATGAGTTTCTAACAAAAATGTTAGTTTTCTACAAAATACTTACATTTTCAAATGAGTACTTAATTTTTCAACAAAATAGTTCAATGTTGTACCATAATAGCTGGGGTTTCACCCAAAATATGAATTTTCAACAAAAAGTTAATCTTAAACCAAATAGTTGAATTTTCATCCAAAACGATGAATCTTCCAGTCATGACCAAGATACCAAAAAACAGCCGAATTGAAAAAAAATACGAGTTTTCAACAGAATATTCGAATCCTGAACCAAAACAGATTAGCTTTCAACGAAGCAGTTGCATTTCTCATCAAAGAGGATGAATTTTCAACAAAGAAGATGAATTTTCTACCAAGAAAGACGCATTTTCAACAAAATACATGAAGTTTCAAACAAATAATTGAATTTTGAGATTTCAACCGGAGAGATGAATTCTTAAAGAAACATCTTATAGTTGACATTCCAACCAAAATGGATTTCAATTGGAAATAAAAAAAGTTTAGTTCAGACAAAGAAAGACGAATTTCCAACAAAATTGTTGAATTTTGAATCCAAAAAGACGAATTATCTACAGAAGAGTTTAATTTCCACCCAAAAATATAGTTTTTCAACAAAAATGTTAGTTTCCTAAAAAATACTTCAATTTTCAAGTAAATAGTTAAATTTTTAACAAAATAGTTGAATGTTCTACCATAATAGTTGGGGTTGCAACCAAAAATATGAATTTTCCACAAAAAATTTAATTTTCAACCAAATAGTTGATTTTTTATCCAAAATAGTGGATTTTCTACTCATGAGCGAGAAACCAAAAGACAGTCGAATTCAACGAAAAATACGAACTTTTAACAAAATAGTTGAATCCTGATCAACTTTCAACCCAGCAATTGGATTTTTCGTCAAAGAGGATGAATGTTCAACCAAAAAGATTAACTTTCTACCAAAAAAGACTCATTTCCAACAAGATATATAAATTTTTGAACAAATAGTTGAATTTTCAACTAGAAGAGATCAATTTTCAATAAAAAATATCAATTTTCAACCAGAAGCGGGATAGCTACATTTTCGGTTAAAAAAGTTGAGCGTCAACCAAAAAAGTAAATACTTTAATTTTCAAATGAATAGTTCAATTTTCAACAAAATAGTTTAATGTTCGACCGTAATAGTTGGGATTTCAACCAAAAATATGAATTTTCCACAAAAAACTTAATTTTCAACCAAATTGTTGATTTTTCATCCAAAATGATGAATCTTCTACTCATGACCAAGAAACCAGAAACAGTCGGATTTAACGAAAAAATACGAATTTTCAACAAAATAGTTGAATCCTTAATCAAAACTCTCAGCTAAATAGTTGCATTTTTCGTCAAAGAGGATGAAGTTTCAACCAAAAAGATCAATTTTCCACCAAAAAGACGTATTTGCAAGAAATACATCAATTTTTAAACAAATAATTGAATTTTAAACTAGGAAAGATCAATTTTCAATTGAAAATATCAATTTTCAACCAGAAGCGGAATAGTTACATTTTCGGTTAAAAATTTTCAGTGTCAACCGGAAAAGAAAACCAATTTGCAACAAAATAGTTAAATTTTCAATCCAAGATATAAAGTTTCAACTAAAATGATAAATCTTCAACAAAAATGAATAAATTTCCGGCAACAGAGTTCAACGTTCAGTAAAATATTTTAATTCCTAACTGAAAAGATGCATTCTGGACCACACATCTAATAGTTGATATTTCAACCAAAATGGATTCTAATTGGAAATTAAAAAAGTTTGGTTCAACCACAGAAAGACGAATTTTCATCTGTAAATTAAACTTAATTGTAAAATAAATTCAATTGTGAATTTACGGGATTTCAAGGCATTTTAAGGGACTCCAAACATTTTTAAAGAACTCAAAACATCTAAAGACATTTCAAAGAAATTCAAGCAATTTCACGGGTTATTTAAGATAACATGTTTAGTAATTTCAAGGAATTCAAAAAAGTTTTAAGGGAATTCTCTCGAGTCTTTTAAATCCTCCGTAATCTTTTTAAATATTTTTAATGCCTTGAAGTTTTCCGAGATATTTTGAAATCTTTTTCCAAGTCCCGTCAAATCTCAAGAAATTTATTAAAATAATTCCCAGAAATCATTTACTCGGTCACTTTTTAAATTCTTCAAAATTTTTGAAAATATTATTTTAGAGCCTTAGAAATCCTATGAAATCTTTGAAACTTTTCTAAAAGCTGGTTACACATTTAAACTCTCTTGAAATCTCCTAAAATCGTTTGAAATCCCTTGAGATATTTTTGATCGCATAAAGAACTTTATAATTGACAACACAGAAAAATTTTGGTTTTGAGAAATACGGTCTTTTTTGAGACGAAAAATTGGCTTGAATCTAGCTTCAAACCAGAAAATGGCTTCATTTTTACGATTTACTTATAATTTATTCTTATTTATTGATTAATTTTGAACCTCAAAAACAGGAAAAACTTTCAGGTGGACGGAAACTTACATTAGAAGAATTTTTTATTTGAGAAAACTTGGGCCCTCAAGAGTAGATGTATACTACCGTCGGAAATTATTTAAATGGCTAGCGCGAGCGGTACTAGAAATCGTGAAAATCATCGATGACTTTAAAACATAATAACTCGGTCAGAATTAAAGCTGGACATTTCCTTCAAAAATAAATAATTTCTTGAATTTCGTACCTTGATTTCAACTTGTGGCATGACTTAGGAAAGTTATAGTGAAAATCTGAAATCTATAGGACACAATCTTCAAAATCTCATCTTCAGGTTAGGCTGATAAGACCAAAGATTAGTTCCTGTAAATTTCAGATTATTTCGCAAGTTTCCTAGGTCATCACATGAGTTGAAGTCGAGGTACAAAATTCGATAAATTTTTGGATTTTTTAAAAAAACTCTTCAAGCGACATATCCTCTTCAAACATTTAGAAATATCTCTACTTTCAAAGCCATCAGTGACTTCAAATACCGCTCGTGCTAGTCGCGTAGACAATTTCCAACAGTAGTATAAAAATATCCAGATTACCTGTAAATGTTTCATCCTATCAATTATTTGCCTGCACTGATTTTGTACACAAGTTTTTGCAACACCGGTGTCTTTTATATCATCATATTTGCCTTTAGTAAACAGATTTAAAAGTCAAATTGTAAATCTTCTTCTGAAAAAATTCCATTGCGTTTACAGTAAAGTGGTTGGATTTCTGAGTCAGTTCATACGAATAAAAGGAGCGGCAAACTATACAACAATTTCTTTTGATTTTTCTTAAGAAATTCATCGTTAGCAACGCCCGCGCTAGCCAAATAGACAATTTCCGACGGTAGTGCAAAAATATCCAGATAAGGAGAAAATGTTTGATCTCATCAATCATTTGGCTGCACTGATTTTGTACAAAAGTTTTTCCAACACCGGTGTTTTCTATACTACAATCATATTTGCCTTTAGTAAACAGATTTAAAAGTCAAATTGTAAATCTTCCTCTGAAAAAATTTCATTGCGTTTACAGTAAAGTGGCTGGATTTCTGAGTCAGTTCATACGAATAAAAGGAGCAGCAAACTATACAACGATTTCGTTTGATTTTTCTCAAGAAATTCATCGTTAGCAACGCCCGGGCTAGCCAAATAGACAATTTCCGACGGTAGTCAAAAATAAGCAGATAAGGAGAAAATGTTTGACCTCATCAATCATTTGGCTGCACTGATTTTGTACACAAGTTTTTGCAACACTGGTGAGTTTTATATAATCTCATTTTCCTTTAGTAAACGTATTTCAAACTTAAATTGTAAATCTTGCTCTGGCAAAATTTCATTGCGTTTACAGTAAAGTGGTTGGATTTCTGAGTCAGTTTATGCGAATAAAAGGAGCGGCAAACCATACAACGATTTCGTTCCATTTTTGCCTGGAAATTCATCGTTGAAATAATGCGGAAGTAGTGGGATTCTGAGGACGGCTTCTGGAGACCAATATGAAAAGATGGTGACGAGAAGACGTGGTGAAGAGTCGAGGGGAAAGACGAGGAGTCGAAAGCAAGCTGTAGCAAAAGCGCTTGGGTGCAGAAGAGGAGAAAATCTTGAAGGCAGAAGGATAACTAGGTTGAGAGATTCAGGAGAATGGGGACGAGGGCGCGTAATATAAAGACCAAATATTGCGAAATATATTAGTTCTGCAAACTGGCGGAGTAACGAGGTTTTCCGTGTACATCTAGGAGTCCTAAACCCAATACAAGACCTGCCAAGACGTCTGCCTTTGCTGCGTAAACGGATCTTACCATATGCAAAGAATCCATGCGATATATGTTATATGTACGTATTTGTGGCACGAGTCGAGCTCACATAAAGCCTATAAAGAGAATGAAACGTATCTGCGGATTTACCATGCGAATTGGGATACGTGACCCCGTGAAGCAGGATCTCTTTTTCCCCAGACATGTTATGTTACAGTTCTTTTATGATACAAATTCATACTTCAGTGAGTCTATTCTAAAAATTTCCAAGACGAGACAAAGACAGTAGGATTTACTGCATTTCGGGAAAGAGATTCAGAGACTGAGCATAAAATACTACTTTGCATCAGAATATTTTTTCAGGGTTACGTAGGTGAAACCCTAAAAAGGAAAGAAGAAGATGCAGGATGCCGATTCGACTGGGGCTTCACAGGGTAAAAGTGAATCAAAATTTATTATGTACGTATTTGTTCTATCCATCGATTGGGCCTTAGTTTCCGAGATACCTAGGTTTGAGTATATACAATTTTGAGTGTGGCTCACGCTCGACAGGGGCGAGTCAAGACGATACCAAACCACAGTTTTCCAATCTGAGAAAAGATATTACATAAATCAAAATATCATGAAGCATATCAGGGTCGATAACCCTTGAATTGAAAGGTGGCATGTCTGTTAGCGAAAGCTTGAAATACATTTTACACACGTGACTGCTCACTTGTAAACTGAGCTTTTATGTTCGGAACTCGTATGCAGACGTCTAGAAAGCGTGCTATCGAATAAATGGGATTTATTCTTCCGATATATTACGACGGACGATATATTATATAGGTTGGGATTTTTGTTGAACTTGAGAGAAAATTTCATTCATTGTCGCCAAACGGAAGTATGGCGGAGATGTTGCGAGTAATAACATCGAGAGGAAAATAGTGGTGAGGGAAGTGGAATGAGAGAGGACTGAGGGGGTGGAAAAAAGGGGCGGAAAGGAGAGAAAAGAGAAAAAGGAGTAAAAGCAGCCGCCTTTAGGAGAAGGAGGGACAGTTGTTTCTCACAGACGCGAAAAATTACGAGCAATCGCCCCGTCTTTGTTTCATTCTGTTGCTCCGGCTACACTCATTCCATACAATGCGGCAATCTATAAACTGCATCTACCGCATATGGCGATCTAACCTATATACATTTCGGTTTATATTCGTGTGCGTACTTCAACATCAGCCATTGTCTTCAATCAAACTCTACTCTTGTAAACTTTATACACATTTTCTATAATTTATACTTGCTTCCTAATTACTTATTAGATTATAGATTCAATGCTTTCACGATGATTCATTATAGTAAAAAGGAGATGTTTCGGATTTCAATCGTGTGCAAAACTACGAATCTTGCCGACGTTTCGTGAACATTGCAGTTCATGTCTTCAGGGCTAACCTTCTAAACAATCCTAGAGATAAAAAGGCACCACTCAGTGATCCGGGAGTATATGAAATCCCTCGCTCTTGTGGCAAAATCTACATTGGAGAGACCGGAAGAGCGGTGAGCCAACGTGTGAAAGAACATGAGAGTTAAGTAAGGCTACAATATTTCACGCAATCAGCACTAGCTGAGCATCATATCGAAACAGGACATAACATTTTATTTGACAAAACAACGGTCATCGCAAAATCATACAATATTTTTCCAAGAAAACATAGAGAAGCAATCGCAATCTCAAAACACCCTAATAACATCAAAAGGGACAATGAATATAATACTAATCCGATTTGCTTTTTCCGTCCTGCCGGGTTGTTTGAAAAAGACTTGATTGGCCAATCAGGTTTGACCAGTCCCCACGGGGGCTGCTCTGGCCAATCACAGGCAACGCAGAGAGTATATATAATAACAACATAACCTGAAGCTTCAGTTTCAGGCTAGCCCTTAAGAAGTGAACTGCAATGTTCACGAAACGTCGGCAAGATTCGTGGTTTTGTACACGATTGAAACCCGAAACATCTCTTTTTTACTACTTATTAGATTAGTATAACATTCCGCCAAACCCCTTTCGAAGCTCGTTTGGTTCTAGCCTCGTTATAATACCGGGAATCAAGGAACTTATATGAGAAGGAAAGTGAAGAATGTGTAGAAAATGAGATAGGTTTTAGATCAATCGGTCTAGCAATCACCCCATGCGAAGAACTTCGCAGAGCCATCATATATCACAATTCGTACTAAACGCTTAAACTGACTGATAAACAGTGATGGAAAGTAACTAGTTCCTTTCAACTATTTACTGTAACTAGTTACTTTTTTTAGTAACGATAGTGGTAACGAAATTACGTTTGTAAGTAAGTAACGAATTGTTAACCAGTTACATTTTTTTCAATAACAGTAACTATAAAAACCGTTACTTCTTTAGCTACTTTCGAAATGTAGTTCGCAAGTCTTTTCTACGGAAATCAATCAATTTCATTGCTCACAAACTATTTTTTCATTTTTACGATTCAAATTGTGGCGGCAGATAGCCATAGAGATTGATAGCCCCATATAGGAAAATTGAAATTTTTCTCACACTCTGGAATTCAAAATTTTCTGAAATCAATAGAAACACTTAGAAATGAAAAAATAATAATTTCAGAGTTTAATATTCATTTCTCTTTGGTTGATAATGATTTTTTTAACCGAAAATTTAACTATTCCAGTCGTTTTACTTATTACTTTAGTTAAAAATTCATCTTTTTTAGTTGAAATTTCATCTATTACATTTTTCATTGAGAATTAATTTTTTTGGATAAAAATTTTATTTTTTGGTTGAAAGTAGACTTTTTTTGATAAAAACTCGCCTTTTTGGCTTGAAATTTTAAAAATCTGGTTGATTGTATCTATCTCTTTACTGCAAATTAAACTATTTTGATGAAATATTTTTTTGGGTGAATATAACTGTTTTTGATTTCAAATTAAACTGTTTTCAATTTGCAATATCAGCTATCACATTTTTCGTTAAGGATTTATCTTTTTTCGTTAAAAATTAATTTTTTCAATTAAAAATTTAACTATCTCATTTTTGCGTGGAAATTAATCTTTTTTAGTTGAAAATGCATGTATTTTGTTCGAAATTTGTCTTTTCTGGTAAAAATATTACATTTTTCAGTGAGAATTAAACTTTCTTGGATAGAAATTTTATTACACGGTTAAAAATCAACTTTTTTGTTGAAAATTCGCCTTTTTGGCCTGAAACTTTACCAATTTGGTTGATTATTTTTCTGTCTTGACTGCAAATTTAACTATTTTGTTGAGAAACTTTTTTTTTTGGTAGAATTTAATGGTTTTTCATTTAAAATAAAAATATTTTTTGGTTGAAATATCAACTGAATATCAACTTCTATAATATCAACTATTTTTTGTTGAGAATTCATTTTTTTCGTTCAAAATTATTTTTTTCAATTGAAAAAAATTCATGTATTTTGTTACCTTTTTCATTGAGAATTCATTTTTTTTTGGTTGAAAGTTAAATTACTTTTTGAAAATGTTTTTTTTTATTGAAGATTTATAATTTTAGTTGAAAATTCATCTCTTTCATTGAAAAATTATATTTTTTAAACATTTTTTTCGGTAAAACATTAATTTTTGTAGATGAAAATTCAAACATTTCATGTTTTTTGGTTTTAAATTCATATTGTTTAGTTGATGATTCAACTATTTGGTTGGATATTCCTTTTTTTCATTCGAAAATTCGTGTATTTTGTTGAAAATATGTCTATTTCAGTTGAAAATTTATCCTTTTCAGTTAAAAATTCATGTATTTTGTCAATTTATTGAACGTCTTCTGAAAAATTTTCTGGCAGTCTTAACATATTGTAAATCTTCTAGAAGTGGAAGTCGTCACTAGATGAATCTCATGAAACACTTTTAGAAAAGAATAATCAATTTGCAGCGCTAAAGAGATTTATAGCGTAAAATAGGAAAGCTGAAAATTTTCTTTCACACTGAAATTCAAAATTTTCTGAAACATTTCTTGTTCAAGAAATATTATGTGGGCCATGACTAGTCTATGACTTTCATTTAAAAGTGTAACAACTATCACTTGAAAGTTATGAATAAAGTTTTGTAAAAATTAAATTTGGATATATATTTCTAAAACACAAAAGTAACTAAAAAGTAACCATAGTTAATTTCTTTGGAAAATGCAACTAAAAAAAAGTTACATTTTGCATCGGTAACGATAACGATAACTAGTTTCTCTTAAAAAGTAATTTACCCATCAATGCTGATAAATACATAGGAGGATTCAATCTCCTTACCCCAACCATATCTAGTAAGAAGAGCTCTTCACAAGGGTCCATGGTTATCCAAAATCTTTCCGTTCAGGCGTCATTATTCTTCCTATGAACGATTGTTCTCCACACATCCCTATCCTTGCATACATCTTTTGCGTCCTTTACATCGATACGTCATCTTTTCAGGCTGCTCTTGTGTTTCTACGATTTTTTACAACTCTCGACTTTAGAGTCTCGTTCACCATTCTAACCATTCTTTCTTCGGTCTGCCTCTGGGTACGCTACCATTCACCTTACCTAAATACACTTGCTTCGTTAAACGTCGTTCATTTATCATCTCAAGATGACCAAATCATATAGCACAGTGGGTACAAGCACAGTATCATACATTGCAATTTTAACTTTGCTGGTTACATTTTTACTTCTAGTAATAGCTCGTACACTGCCGATAACATTCCTACCCTCGTTCATACTGCGGGAGTTCCAAAATACGAGTTTCAAACTGCGAAAGTATGAAAACACGATTTTTTTATGGAAATACGATGTTTCGATGAAAATGCGATGTTTTGATGAACACGATGTTTCGATGGAAACACGATGTTCTGATGGAAACGCGATGTTTCGATGAAAACACGACGTTTTGATGAAGAAACTATGTTTGGATGAGAACATCAATTATATAGTGGTTGCGGATATAATGTCAGATGTGCGGATATCGATTGATATTCTGTCACCTGTAGTGGGAACGTCTAACGCACCCTCTTCTGTGTCACAGTTGTTATGCTCCATGGCTTGACCTCCATACAATTTCTTGATATTGTCACTCATACATTATTTCACTTTATCCGTATTCTATACTATTTTACCATTATCAATTTTATTTCCGACTGATTAAGTGCTAATACTTACTGTATAAGTCATCCTGGCTCATTTCCAAAATAATTTTTCATTTCCCTAAAAATCATTCTGTTTTTTTCCGCTTTGATTTAATCCGTGCTTTCTTTGACAAGCATCTTTGCTCTTCTGTTCTTATCCCTACAATAAAGTCAATCATACTGTGGCTTTCGTCTCTGCACCAAATATACATGTGAATCATTTTATACCTGAACCAAATATTTTCAATAACTAAGCCTTTTTTAAAGTATCAGCTGAACAATTTCTGTCCGTTACCGTTCATTTTTGGATCTCCGAAATGACAAAGTACCCTGTCGGTACCTTCGCGTTGCACACTAACACAGCTTTTCATATTTTCGGGTGAAATGATTCTTTCCTCAGGATCGCAAGTAGCTATAATATTATTTGACGAGTCCTAGAAAGTATCTTTCACATCATTACTGTCACCATCAACTGGAGCACAGCATGCTGTAACAAATAGCCTTCTGATTTCCACTTTCATTCTAATCCATAATAATCTAGAAGATACACATCAGTACATACTTTTTGATACGCTGTTATGCTCTCTTATTCACAGTCAGATGGACTCTCTGGATACTATGTTATTAGAAATTTTTTCCTGCAAAAGATCTCATCCATTTTCCATCTTTCTTATCTCACATCCCTTTTTCTTTGTATCCGTTACACATAAAATATCTGGCTTCCCTACGCGTATTGGATCCCGCAATTCCTTCCCCTCAAGATCATTCACGCCTTTAGCACTCCAAATATCCAGTCTCCATTCATCGCCTGAAACTTTTCCGAAGGCATGCCTTTCGAGAACATTGGTGTAAATCTTATCCGAGGCTACATTATTAATTGTATTGATCATTATTTGAAGTATACAACCAACTAGTCATTTATAACGTCAGTCCCAAACTTCGATCACTAAACGGTAAGTATAAAAACAAGGTCAGAAGCAAAGAAGTTATGAGCGATTTGTGTTGTATACTGAGGAGGGCACCAGTCTCAGCATAGGAACTTCCACAAATTTCCATTACTCTCCAAAAGTTTACTTTTGTGTTCTATCTATTTTCAAAAATTCCTAAGAGTTTCCAAAATTTTCAGACATCTGCATCCATTCAAAAAAATTGCCATAAGTTCAGCAAACAGCACATACAAAACTTATATTCATAGAAGATGAAAAAGGAAACCACTACTCCTTTGAAAATTGTAATTCTCAAAGTTTGGGTTCTCGCCAAGAGAGCCTTGCCTATGTACAGTAACAGGAGGGCGCTTACATAAGCAAATTGCAGACTAGAGTGTTATATCAAGGACTAAGCAAGTTGGATTATTGTCGGCACGCTAATCGAATTGTTTGCTCGAGGCGTAGAGTTAAATCCAATTGACGTTAGCGCCATTCACTGCGGCTTTTGTCAATGAAGAAATGAGCAAAACTACGAATCTTGCCGACGTTTCGTGAATATTGCAGTTCACGCCTTCGGGGCTAACCTGAAACTGAAACTTCAGGTTATGTTGTTATTATATATACTCTCTGCGATGCCTGTGATTGGCCAAAGCACTCTCCGTGGGGACTGGTCGAACCTGATTGGCCAATCAAGTCTTTTTCAAAACACCCGGGAGGACGGAAAGCCAAATCGGATTAGTATCATATCCATTGTCCCTATTGATGTTATTAGGGTGTTTTAAGATTTCGATTGCTTCTCTATGTTTTCTTGGAGAAATAT
>JAUMHM010000087.1:12673385-12690636 GCA_032362435.1 Melikaiella ostensackeni | reverse complement strand
TCAAATTGTTTGTTCGAGGCGTAGAGTTAAATCCAATTGACGTTAGCGCCATTCACTGCGGCTTTTGTCAATGAAGAAATGAGCTCGTCAAACTTTGCTGTTTAACCTAGACGTGCTGGACAAGTAATGTGCCAGTAAGGTCTCGGTGAGATCAGAGGTTGCGTGGAAAGGGTCTTGGCGGTTTAACGTGCCAGTTACGTCGCGTCGTTGTCGGCACTCTGGCACTCTGGCATTCTGACATTCCCGACTGCCCCGCGGCGAGTACGAAGCAAGGAGCTCTGTATTAAACAGAGTTTCGACTTGGAAGCCCCCTGGTAATGGAGAAGTCAGTCAAGCCTCGCAAGTTACACACGCCGACTCAGTAACGGGCTATTTAGCCCGGACTCGTTTAACTTTTAGCTCGCGCTGCCCACTAACCTGCCACTAAGGCCAATGAAAAACTCCTTATACGAGCATTCAACCGGCGAAGCCTGAAATTTCTTTCCAAGTCAGCCTCTCCTTTGTGCACTCATCAAAGAATAATCAGAGTAATCAGCTCCAGGAAAAATCCTAACGAACAGGTCGAATAGGAATTCATTCAGAATCATTCCGAATTAACCCGAACTATTCCTAAATCTGTATTCGAACCAATCGGAATCAATCCGAGCCCATCCGAAAATGGTTCTCAATTTCGTTCGATCCAAATCGGTTGAAACTTAATTCATCTCAATCCGATTTAATTCGAACCAATCCGAACTTGGATTGATCCAAATCGATTTTTAATCCGAATGAGTCCAATTCAATCCTAACTTGGATTAACTCGGACTCATTTGGAAAGAAAATTCAGTGTAAATCAATCCGAGTTTGGATTGATTCGGGTTCATTCGGATTGGGAATTTGATTCGGATTAGATGTTCGCATTAAAACGGATTGAGTCAGTTTAATTTTTAACCGATTGGATACCAACAAGATTAAGAACTTTTTTTGCATTGATTCGGATTGATTCAGATTGCTTCGTATGCAGATTTCGGAATGATTCGGAATGAATTCCTATCCGAAACTTTCGCTAGGGAAGATCATAGAAAAGATCGATCGGTGCCTATGACCGTTCACGTCTGAAGTCCGCAAAAATTTTTCTCTATCATTGAGATTGAAAAATTCGAACTATTAGAACTGAAATTTGTTTCATTTGAGGTAATCAATGCAGAATTGCAAAATGAGGCAGGTTAATAACCATTTAAAGAATAAAAAACGTCTTTCTTCTAATTCAGTACAAAATTGAAAATAGAAAGTTCTCTCTTTCATCTGAATATTGGAAATACTAAATTCGCCCTCCCCCCCGGCTACTCAATAAAAATGTTTTGAAAAAAGTGGCTTTTCCAGTTGAGAAAAAAACAGATAATAACCAAAATTTCTTCCCTTACAACTTGATAAGAATCTTAAAAATAAAAAAATGGTCCTCTTCCAATTCATCAAATATTGAAAACTAAAATTTCTTTCTTTACAGCTCGATTAAAATCTTAAAAATATGAAATGTTTCTCCGAGAATTCAACAAAAATTGAAAACTAAAATTTCCATCCTCCCAACTTGATGAAATGTTAAAAACAAAAAAATGTCTTCCTCCCAATTAAGAAAAAATTAAAAACCAAAATTTCGTATCTTCCAACCCAATAAAAATGTTAAAATGAGAAAATTACCCCCTTCCAATTAAGAAAAAGGATTGAAAATGAAAAGTTTCCCCCTCAAGCTCAATAGATATGGTAAGAAGGAAAAATGACCTCTTTGAATTCAGAAAAAAAACTGAACAGCCGAAATTTCTTCCTTTCGAAATCTATAAAAATCTTAAGAATAAAAAAAATTTCCTCTGGCAATTCAGAAAGAATTGAAAATCGAAATTTCTTCTCTTCCCACTCAATGAAAATGTAAATAATGAAAAATTATCCTCTTCGAATTCAAAGAAACAAAAATGAACAAAGTAAATTAAGTCCCTTTCAGCCCAAAAAAGTTTTAGTTTGAAAAATGGCCTCTTCCAATTCAGAAAAAAATTAACAAAATTTCTTCCCTTTCAACTTGATGAAAATTTTTAAAATAAAGAAATGTTCCTCTTCCAATTATCCAAATATTATAGACGAAAATTCCCTCTTTTCAAGCTCGATCAAAATTTCAAAAAAATATAATATTTTTCCGACAATTCAACAAAAGTTGAGAACTAAAATTTCCATCCTTCCAACTTGATAAAATCTTGAAAACAAAAAACGTTCCTCTTCCAATTCAGAAAAAATTAGAGACCAAAATTTCGTATCTTTCAACTCGATAAAAATGTTGAAATGAAAAAAATTACCCTCTTCCAATTGAGAATAAGGATTGAAAATGAACAGTTACCTCTTTAAACTCAATAGAAATGTTAAAAAGAAAAAAAGTCCTTTTTAAATTCAGAATAAAACCAAATAGCCAAAATGACGTCTCTTTGAAATCTATAAAAATCTCAAAAATAAAATAAAAAGTCCTCTGGCAATTCAGAAGAAATTGAAAGCCAAAGCGCAAAGCACGCGATGAGAATGCGCTCGCCAATGAGGCAGATTTTTTACTTGAAAATTTCACCATTTTTTTGAAAAGTCATCCTTTTACGTTGATAATTCAACTGTTTTGTTGAAAATTCATCTTCTCAGATTGAACATTCAACTATTTTGTAGAAAATTCGTCTTCTCGGCTTGAAAAGTCAGCAATTTGGTTGGAATTTTGTTTTCTGGTTGTAAATTCAACAATTTTTTTTAAGTCATCTTTTTGTAGAAAATTCAGATTTTCTGGCGAAAAATTGAACTGTTTTGTAGAAAATTCGTGTTCTTGGCTTCAAAATTCAACAATTTGGTTCGACTTTTTCAACGCTGGTTAAAAATTCATTTCTTTGGTTTAAGAATTCATCTGTTTTGGTAGAAATTTCATGTTATTTAGTTGAAAATTCAACAATATTATTAAAAAGTCATGCTTTTTGGTTGGAAATTAAACTGTTCTGTTGAAAATTCATCTTTTCGGATTGAACATTCAACTGTTTTGTGGAAAATTCGTCTTTTTGGCTTAAAAATTCATCTCTTTTGATAGAAATTTCAAATTTTTCAGTTAAAAATTTAACTATTTTTTAAAAAAGTCATCCTTTTGTTAAAAATTTCGATTTTATGGTGAAAAATTCAACTGTATCGTAGAAAATCCATGTTCTTGGCGTGAAAGTTCAACAATTTGGTTCGATTTTTTTTCTTCTTGATTGAGAATCCTTTTCTGGTTGAAAATTCAACTGTTTTGTTAGAAATTCAACTACTTTGGTGGAGAATTCAACTATCTAATTGAAAATTCAATTGTTTTGTTAAAAATTTATATTTTCGCATTGAAAATTTAGATTTTTGGATTGGAAATTTAGCTGTTTTGTATAAAATCCGCCTTTTTGTCTTGAAAATTCAATATTTTAGTTAAAAAATTTTTCTTCTTGAGTTACGATTCTTTTTTGGGTGAAAATTCAACTCCTTTGCTGAAAATTCGTCTTCCTGGATTGAAGATTCATCTTGTTTGGCTAAAATTGCAACTGTTTGGTTGGTAATTATTCTTTTTTGGTTAAGAATTCAAATATTTTATTGAAAATTCAACTATTTTGGTAAAGAATTTAACTAGTTGGTTGAAAATTCATATTTTCGGGTCAAAAGTTCAATTGTTTTGTAGAAAATTCGTCTTTTTGCCTGGAAATTTAGATTTGGTTGAAATTTTTTTTACTGAAAAATCTTTTTTGTTTGGTTGGTTTCGTGTATAGATGATTAGTCTGTTTTGGCTAAGGATTTAAATATTTATTGGAAAATTTAACTATTTTGGTAGAGAACTCAACTATTTCGTCGAAAATTATCTTTCATCTTGAAAATTCAACTATTCTGTAGAGAATTCGTCTTTTTTGGTTGAAGATCAAACAATTTGGTTGGATTTGTTTTCTTCTTGACTGAAAAATCTTTCTTGATATTAAATTCAATTTTTTTTGTCGAAAATTCATTTTTTTTGCTAGAAATTTCATCCTTTTCGGTTGAAATTTGAACTATTTGGTTGATAATTAATTGGTTGTGGTAGAAGATGTAAATATTTTGTTTAAAATTTATCCTTTTTGGTTGTATTAAACTATCTTTCATTCAAAATCAAAATATTTTCTTGTTGAAATATCAACTACTACATTTTTTGTTGAGAACGAATCTTTCTCTTTTAAAAATTGTTAAAAAATTTTGTCTTTGTGGCTTGAAATTTCGAAAAATTGTTTTGAAATTTTATATCTTCCTTGTCTAATAAATCTTCTTTGGCTCAAAATTGAACTATTTTGTTCGAAGTTCGCCTTTTATGGTAGAGAATTATTCCTCTTCTTTGAAAATTTATCATTTTGATAGAAAATTTAACTATTCGGTTAAGAATTCATTAATTTTGTTGAACGTGCAATATTTTTACTTGAAATTTTAGGTATTCAAAGCGTTTCAAATAATCGAACACTTTATACTTGAAATTACTCAACAATCAAGACCCCAAATTTGAGACTATATAATTTGAATATGAAATTATTAAATTTTTAACAATTCAATTTAAAACGCAATTACAAATTGTTCAATTTCAAACGCTATTAATTAAAAATTGTCCAGCTATAAAGTTTCAATGAGAAATTATTCAATTCTTTATGTTCTCAATGAAACTGGTACAATTTTTTTAGCTTCAACTTTTAATTTTAAGAGTTTCAATGTGATTAAGATTTAAACTAAGAACACCCAACTCTCCATTTAGTTCGAGTCCCTAGAATGGCCTGCTATGACCACGAGGGCCTTCCAGGAATTTCTACGATGTAAGGAGTCAGGGGGAGCTGCTGAAATCCGCTGAGCTCATGCGCCTCTCTCTCTCAGCCTCTTGGACCCCCTCATTAACGAATACAAGCTGGCGGCCATCCTCACTCTATGCCTCTTGGACCCCTCATCAACGAATACAAGCCGGCGAAAATTCTGGGGAGGAGGTATACTGAGGCCCGTTAAAGGGAAAGTTGAATCTATAGTGAACTTCTGAAAGAAACGGAAAAAATTTTATTCCTTGCATTTTTCTTCAGAAAGTCGAAAAAAGTTGCATTCTATCAAAAAGGTGAAAAAAAAGTCAAAAGAGTCGCACTATCCGAGCCCTGTATCATGGACAAATTTGAACTCTAAAATGATATTGTTCTTGACTGACAGCAGCCTTCTTGTACAAAAAGTAATAAAATTATGTTCAGAAGGGTACCTATCAGCGAATATTAAATATTGGATAATGCATACTATCTTTAGTCTTAAATTTTCACCACGCAGGTTGTAAATACATGAGTGCGATATTCAAATCTTGTAGCTGGTAAGTATTAGCTCCACATATTAAGTCGTAAACTCTGGTTATGAATGCGAGCTGGCATTATTTGATACGTATCTTATGCTTTTAGAGGGTAAGTAAGCACGGTTAACCCCCTTCCCGTTTATGGGATATAAGCGTCAGCGATACCATTCAGGTGCAGTTCTGAACAGTTATACCCCGTCGCGTGATGGTCGAAGCCGGCTTTGGAGAACATACAACATTCTCTGCCTTTTGTTTCGTTGCTGCATGAGTTGAAGAAACATTTTGGGTAAAATAAAAAATTATAAAAGTCAGTCTTTTCTCCCATTTCATTTCTAAGATTTTGTATTTCTTTTAAAATTTGTAAAACTTGTAGAAGTTTTTCTAATTGATGGAAATGTTTGAAACTTCTGGAAGCTTGTGGAATTTTTCGAAAATAGATAGGAATGTTTGGAAATATTTGAAACTTTTAAAAATCTGGGTTGAGAATTCTTATCATGTTTATGAAATAATGAATGGTTTTTTCTCATCATAAGGACTGAACTGCTGAAGACTGTTGCCCTCCTCAGTATTCAACACAAACCAATCATAACTATTTTGGTTCTGGCTTTGTTTCCACACTTTCGTTTGAATGAACTAAATTTAATGGAACTGACGTTATGAAAGGACGCACCACCTTATGACAATTTAGCCGCTCAGTTTTGGCTGTAGAGCACATAAAACATTCTCTGCCCTTTGTTTCGTTGCTGCGTGAGTTAAAGAAACATTTCGGGTGAAAAAAAGTTATGAATAATCAGTCTTCTATCACATTTTATACCTAAAACTTTGTATTTCTTTTGAAAACTGTAAAACTTGTAGAAAATTTTTTAATTGATGGAAATGTTTGAAACCTTTGGAAGCCTGTGGGATTTTTTGAAAATAGATAAAAATGTTTGGGGATATTAAAAACTCTTGGAAATTTTGGTTAAGAATTCTTATCACATTTATGAAGTAATGAATGCTTTTTCCTCATATTAAAGACAAAACTGCAGGAAACTGGTGCCCTCCTCAGTCTATAGCACAAACCAATCATAATTAATTAATTAAGTTTGTTTCAACAATTATCAAATGTTAGCAATTCAGAGCAAGCAATTGTCATAGCAAGATATCAAATTGTTTTTATATTTTTGTTATTAAATAAAAGAAAAAAATGTTTGCAAGAATCCGCTATGGAGGCTCGATGCGGAATTTCATTAGGCTTCATTAAAAAAAAACGTTGGATTCGGATAATAATTGTCCTCTGAGAATCAATTTGTCCACGGACGTTTTTTTGTCCCACTCTGCCACGGTAGTGAGTTTTTGCTTATTAGACGATATTGCTTACATTTCTTAGTGAATAACAATTTAACAAAAATGAGTTTACTAAACACTCAAGAATTTGATTCAGTTAATAATGCATTTTCAACTCATTATTATTATTATTATTTATTTAACTTTGTCTCGGAAAACCCGGTGCGTCATCATCAGCCACGGACAAAGTCAAGTGCCTGATGAGTTAAAGTTATTGAAAATTTAATTACTAATTACGAAGCTTGAAATGTATTGCAGGATTATTATTATTATCATTATTATTATTATGATTATTTAAAAACGAAAACTTATCGGTTGTCCTCAACTCTTCTCTGGGCGTTAAAAAACTAGGCTTAAATAAGTTTTTGAAACAAAAGTTCAAAGTTTTTGCTTGATAAAAAGTCATTTAGAAAACAAGTGGCGATTTCTCAGTTTATATTGAAATGAAAATATACCTTCAACGAATTGAGGTAGAAAACGAAAAAGAGACGAGAGTGCATGGAAGAAAAATGTACAAAAAACTTGTGAAAACAAAAGTAAAAATTTAAATAATTTTTCTGCTCAAATAAGCAATTAAAACTGTTCTATCGACTCCCAATAAATAAATTGTAAGAAAATTCACATTTCGCTCATCTGACACATTAAAACTTTTTGTGAAATTATTTTAGTTGAAATATTATTAGAAAATATAATTAATTAGATTTTTTAGATGTGAAGTGATTTTATGAAATTAAATTATGCAGAAGGAAAATAGTATGTAAAACTAATAATCTTCTAGCTCTTTTATGCGAGAAAAGTTTTAAAATTTCAAACTTGCAAAATAACAATTTAGTGAATTTCAAATTAAAACTCAGTTTTATATTAACTTGAAGGGAGAAGAATACCTCTTGAAATGAGAGAATCCCGAAAAGATACTTGTGCGCGGCGGTAAACCCGGGAGCCTGTAGTAAACTTGAAAACTCGAGCGCTGTGATGAACTAAAATCATTACTGCTCCTGAAATATTCAATATGTTGTTCTGAAACTTTCCAAAAAACTTTATCATACCTTTCTCCGAATTTCCGTCACAAGAAGTTTTTGCCTGCTCAAAATTCCCTTGATAAACGAAATGCTAGAAGACACAAAAGTAAAATTTATTCCCAGCGTTAGAAAAAAATGAATAACATTTTCTCAAAAAAACATTTTCGAAAAGTAATTGCTTTATCAGTAGAAGAATACCCTGATCTGCAGTCCCTGACACGTCCTTCGAAGTTGAAATTTGAAATTTTTTTCAAAGCCTCCAGGTGACTTCGTTCTTGCAAGAGAAAATTTTATGTGCCCTTATTGCAACCGGCCTCTTATGTTGTCAGGAGGTTTCTATTCAAATTGGCAAATTCCAAGATATACGTATTGGGCGAAATTAATGGACTAAAAGCCATATCGCGGAAGGTAAAATAGACTTGATAAACAACCTGACACGATATCGCGCCTTACGAAATTTATGTCCGGTTCGCTTTTGGCCTCGTAGAGCGATTTTTCATAGGTCTTGCTAGTCTAGGGAAAGCCGAAATTCGTCGAGCTTACCATCTAACTGAAGAGAACTCGGAGGCGTCTCTTGGAGGAAACGATCGATCTCTTGATTCAAGAGGTAAACAACCCCCTGCCCTCGACACCCCCAAACGACTGGCATTCCGCATCTCCGGAGTTGAAGGAAATGACAAATCAACGATGTCTAAAGTTCCATTGCCAACCAATCGATCGATTCAGCAATCGATCATCCCCTGGAAAGAGCGCAACTTCGTTCTGACTACTTTTTAACGAATTTTACGCCCGATGCTATATTAGTTTCTTACGGCTCATAAATCACTCCACCGCTGCGCATCGGCCGAGAGTGAAATGATTTGCTGGAACAGAAATAAATATCGTGCATCGTTTTCTCAAGACGGAAGGAAAAGTAATTTCTCTGATTATAGTCCTTGATAAAATAATTAAAGTGGATAATTAGTTTTCGATTGGATTGGAACTGTTAAATAGATTCACAAATGAGGGTTGTTATGAAATTAAATCGTGACAAGCTTCGTGCAGCATCAATATTTTGGAATAATTGAAATGACAACAAAATTAACGATGAGTATTTTATTTGTACTACTATATTTTCGATGAAAGATAAATTTTCCAAAAGATTAAGATTTTAAAAGAAAAGGGGATTCTAGATATACGTCCGATATTTTTGAAGCTTCCTTTATTTGACAAAGATTCTGCTCATAAAAAATTTATCATATTCCTTCTCAAGAAGAGACACATGCTTTTTCTGTAAACCAAACAGTTTCAAGGGAACCATGGCGCAGGTTAGTTTACGCAGTTTTTTTTAAAGACACTTAAAAATTCTGTCAGTTAATTCTAACGAGTTTATTTTTGAATATTTTCAATTTTCTTGAATTTTTAGTATGCTGAGTGTGCCTATTCATTGAAAGGTCCGGTTTTAAAATGCTATACGTGAAGTTAATTAATTGTGACAAGCTTCGTGCAACACTAATATTTTAGAATGATTGTGGGCATTCTTGGAAAATGAAAAATATGTCGAAAATCTTTAAATTGATGGAAATGTTTCAAATCTTCGGAAGCTTGTGGAATTTTAGGATATTCACAGAAGTATTTGAGATTGTTTGAAACTTTTGGAAATTTGGGTTTTAGTGGGTAATAGAAATTTGTGGCAGTTTCTAAGTTTGTCAAGCTTCATTTAGGGTTAAAAATTCCCATCAAATTTATAAAGTACTGAATGGTCCTTTTTCATATTGAAGACTAAACTGCACATGAATGGTGCCCTCCTCAGTATATAACATAAATCAATCATAACTCCTTTGGTTCTGGCTTTGTTTTCATACTTTCTTTTCAATGACCAAATAAATGGAGACTGGATATTTGGAATGTGAATGATCTTAGGAAAAGGAAACTGCGAGATACAATGCGCGTAAGGAACATAGATATTTCATATGTACCAAGAATGAGGAGGAAGGGATGTGAGACATGGAAGATAGAAAATGAACTAGAACTTTGGTGAGGAATAATGAATCACACAGTATCCAGGGAGTCAGTCTGATTATGAATGAAAGAGCAAAACAGCATGTCAAAAAGTATGAATCTGTATCTCCTAGATTATTATGGGTTAGTATGAAAGGGGGAATCTGAAGGCTGTTTATTATAGCATGCTACGCACCAGTTGATGGCGACACTAGTGCTGTAGAAGATACCTTCTGGGACTCGTTACATGATATTATAGGTACTTGCAAGCCTGGGGAAAGAATCACTCCACTCAGAAATATGGATATCTGGGTTGGTGCGTAACGCGAAGGTACCGACAGGGTAGTTTGTCATTTTGGATATCCAAAATAAACGGTAACAGCGGAAGATCGATTTCCTTATGCTTAGCAAAAAGGCTTCTTTATTACAGATACATGGTTCAGACATAAAATGATTCACATGTATACTTGCTGCAGAGGCAAAAGCCAATACTTGAATAAGCAACACGCGACTCCTAGATTGATCCAAAATCTATCCCATCTCCTACTCATCCTTTACTAACCCTTGTCATATAATTTCCTTGATCCCCGGTAGTATAACGAGGCTAGAAACAAATGAGTTAGGATTACCCCGAAATGGATTCGGCTAAATGGCATAGCAGTAATAATAATAATAATTATTATAATTTAATAAACGTGGTTTAAGCACAATTAAATGACTGAAGATTTAAAGGTACCTGTCAAAGAGGAAATTTCATCAAGTCTGAGATTGAGTAATCAAATTTTTATCGAATTGCTCAATACTGTGTTGTACTTCGTACTCGATAAGTTCCATTATAATGAAACTCAAGATAATTTTTCATAATAAGGAAACAAATACTAATTTTTCTCCTTTTCCTGGTTGAGTCTTACGATCTAGCCAATTTGGGAAACTGGAGGAGTTTAAGTGGGTCAGAGAAGGCTCAAAAGAGATTTAAGAAAATTGAAGTTGACTTTTAGCTGCTACCTTATGGTAGCCGTTTCTATAAGAATTAGGTCTGCTGGCCGTTGTGAGCCACAAAAAAACCCCAAACATCTACTTGATTTGTCGCTTAGTTTAACCCCGAATACCCATAGGGGTCGCGTGATAGACGCGAATCGCTCTAGAATAAATGGTCCTCGGTTTCGGAGAAACTAGATTGAAATCCTGCGGAATATTAGTTAAGCCTCCACTCAAAATACCATATTACAACAAAAGCTTCACAAGGACCTTACAGTAACAAAATAATTGACCAATCGAATATTAATAATTAATCATGAATATGAATACACTCTATTCAATGTCCATTCTTAATAGACTATCCTATCATATTAATAACGTTATCGACTTTTATGGGATATTTTCGTTTTATAAAGTACTGTAGTGATTAATTAGTTTCGATTAAATATGAACAGAGTTGATGTCGATTATCTCAAATGCGATCACATTAATTAATTTAGCTTCAGTCAGTGAGCGATAGTAATGATGGAATGGTAGTAGAAAATATTTGGTTTTCAGATAAATTTCAACAAGTTTAAAAAAAAATAGATAAACAAAGGAGAGACTTTTGAAATTTCACGCTTGTTCAATAGGGTAGCCCAAATTAAAAAAAGCTTCTTTCATTTGACGGAACACCTAAAAATCGTAAATAGTTATCAGAAAAAGTAAAAAAGAAGGAAAAAGAAATATAATCGCTAACATTATTCAAAAAATTTTATATATAAAACACTTCATAGATTTGTTATTTGATATAATAAACTTTATATATGATACTTAAATTATTGACATGAGAAGGATCTCGAAAATTTATTTTTTGATAATAAATATGGGTCCTTTTTTGTAATTGCTGCGATCGCTTTCTCAACTTGAATTTGAAAAGAAAAAAATCAATTGTCAACCAAACAGTTGCATTCACAACCAAATAGTTAAAATTTCAAAGCAATAAGACGAATTTTTCAGAATACAGTTGAATTTTAAACCAAAAAACATGAATTTTCAACCAAGAGTGACGAATTTTCTATCTTAAAAGAGGAGTTTTCAACAAAAAAGTTGAATTTTTGAAAAAAGACGAATTTTCAACAAAAAAGTTAAATTTTCGAAAAAAGATGACCTTCTAAAAAAATCGTTGAATTTCTAACCAAATAGTTGAATTTACAAAAAAAATCAATTGTGAACCAAACAGTTGCATTCACAACCAAATGGTTGAAATTTTGAGGCAATATGACGAATTTTTCAGAATGCAGTTGAATTTTCAACCAAAAAAGATGAATTTTCAACCAAGAGTGACGAATTTTCTATCTTGTAAGAGGAATTTTCAACAAAAAAGTTGAATTTTTGAAAAAAATGAATTTTTGAAAAAAATGAATTTTTGAAAAAAGACGAATTTTCAAGAAAAAAGTTGAATTTTCGAAGCAAGATGACTTTTTAACAAAATCGTTGAATTTTCAACCAAATAGTTGAATCAAAAAAAAAAATTAATTGTCAACCAAACAGTTACGTTCACAACCAGATAGTTAAAATTTCAAGGCAATAAGACGATTTTTTGAGAATACAGTTGAATTTTCAACCAAAAAACATGAATTTCCAACCAAGAGTGTCGACTTTTCTATCCTAAAAGGTGAGTTTCCAACAAAATCGTTGGATTTTCAACCAAAAAGTTGATTTTAAAGAAGAAAAAAATTAATTATCAACCAAACAGTTGCACTCACAACCAAATAGTTAAAATTTCATAGCAGTAAGACGAATTTTTCAGAATACAGTTGAATTTTCAACCAAAAAACATGAATTTTCAACCAAGAGTGACAAATTTTCTATCTTAAAAGAGGAGTTTTCAACAAAAAAGTTCAATTTTTGAAAAAGATGCATTTTTAAAAAAAGACGACTTTTTAATGAAACCGTTGAATTTTCAACCAAGAGTGAGGAATATTCTATCCTGTAAGACAAATTTTCAACAAAAAAGTAGAATTTTCGAAAAGGTTGACTTTTTAACAAAATCATTGAATTTTCAACCAACAAGTTGAATTTGAAAAGAAAAAAATCAATTGTCAACCAAACAGTTGCATTCTCAACGAAATAGTTAAAATTTCAAAGCAATAAGACGAAATTTTTAAAATACAGTTCAATTTTCAATGCGAAAGGACATATCTTCTGTCCAAGAAGACAAATGCTTAACAAAACAGTTAAATTTTCGACCGAAAAAGATGACTCTTTAACAACTTTGTTGAATTTGGAACTAAAATGATGAATCTTCAACAAGGAAATGAATTTTCAACAAAGAAATTCAACTATCAACCAAGTAGTTCATTTTTTATATGAGAAAAGATTAGTTAGCAGCAAATTTCCCACAAGACATTCAATTTTTTAAACCGAAAATATCAATCAATAAATAAAGTAATAAATAGAACAACATGAAAAATTTAACAAAGTAGTTCAACTTTAAACCAAGTAGTTGAATTTTCAAAAGAAAAATATGAATTTCAAATGAAAAATTCAATAGCAGAATTTCCGAAAAAAAGCAGTTGAATTTTCAACCAAATAGTAGAATTTTTAACAAAAAGAGATGAATTCTGAACCAAAAATTAAAAAGTCGGTTTTTCAAATAAAAAGAATCAACTTTCAACGAAAAGTGTTCAGATTTTCTAATTGAGTTCTATTAATTCAGTTCGAATTTAAGAGAAAAAACGAGAAAAAGGGGATATAGGGGAAATTTCTTGAAAACAGGGAAGAAAAAAGAATTATTTCAAAGAGGGAAATAGAGGAAAGAGTGTGAAGTCTGTATTTAGATGCTATACTTGTGAAATAAAATCACTAATTGTCATTTTTATCAAGCATTTCGAAGCATTTTCATTCACATTTATATTTTCTATGTGTGATGTCACATGCTGCGTTAACCCTCGCCTCTCTAGCAGTATGACGTAGTTTTTGAACAGCCCTTTACGATTTTTCTCAATAATTCTTAATTCTTGAGCAAAAATAAAATAATTTTTATATATCATGAAAAAAAAAATTTTTCCCGTTTAGGGGTGGGTTTTTCTATCTTGAGGGTGTTGTTCACCATCCATCTCTAAATATTTTTTCATACATCCCTAGTGGTATTTTATATGCAGCTTGGTACATTCAATAAGTAATCTAAGGTAAAGGCCCTGGTTCGTAACCCCCGACCAGTTCGTAACACATCAAGAGTATAAATTGATCTTTTATAGCCTATAATCCCAAATCCACTTGCATTGATAAGCCGGTTACGAACCGACTCATAATTGGGTTACGAACTGGCTCAAAGAGGACTTTCGGCGGTTACGAACCGGCATATCGGATATGTTCGTTCAAATTCTTGATTATTTGATTGACACATCTTTAAACTTGCTTTCAATGACATTTTCAATTGAAAATGGATTATTCTTCACGTAAGAAGGAAGCTTATTGCATTCAAGTATTGCTTGAGGCATTCGAATAGGATTTTATCCTTTCCAGCTTCTAGGTAGGTCACGAACCGGGGCCCTTATCTCATCATATAAATTTCGAAAGGGATCGTTTTTGACACACGATTGTCTCTTATATCATCAGTCTTATGTATAAAGTTTGCACAATGATGAACAAAGAAGAAAAGCAAAGTTGCAGAAAAGAACACTAATGACATTTTTTGAAAAAGAACGTTCTAAAATGAGAATAATGTCAGGGAATCCCCGTTAAGAAGTAGATGGTGTATAAGTATCCCGAGGGATAAATTCAGGTTAAACTTGATTCGCTCAAGTACACTTTGTCGGCGCAGCGTCACGTAATGTGAAAAGCTTGAAAATTAAGCTAGAGTCACTATTACACGGATATACATCTTGGGTGGCGAGTCTGGCAAAATGACAGCAGGAAGACTCAAAGGGGTCGTTTGTCGCACGACCCTGAGGTGTTCATCGTGAACGAGCCTCCAGGAGACTCTAGGCTCATGGAGAACTTGAGGGTCGACAGAAAACGGTAAGGAGTACCTTGGGAGCTGTTCGTCATCTCTGATAACTCTCCCAACACTCCGGATCACGGAATCCCTCAGTCTCATACTGCCAACCCTCGGGAAACCCCATCCCCATCCCCATTGCCTTGGTTATGTATCTCATACCTGTCTACTATGATCAAACCCACGCTCTTTTACTATTGCTCGATCCTTTACTCAAACGGAAATTCTTTACAAATATTGAGCTACTTCAAATCGTATCCTCTGTCTCTCCATTTTATTTTTTCATAATCCATCATTCTTTACTTACTATATTCATACTTCCTGTAGGAGTAAATTTTTGGCTTTTCCCTACCCCATGCAACCAGCTCTCTCTCTCTCTCTCTCTCTCTCTCTAAACTCTTAAAACCTCGGTGTTTTATAAAATAAACTGATGAGTATTCTTAAATTTGCATGCGAATTTTGAATTATAAATAGAAAGGTCGCCGAGCAGAAGGGCATAAGTCTCAAATTTCGGAAATTAGTTTTATTGGATTAGGGTAATTGTTTGACCTATCGTGCTTTGGGACGTACCGTTCTTTAATGAGAGTCTTCTCGCAGATGGTTGATTTTTTTTAGCACTTCGTTCGCGATTCAAGAGCGCTAAGTAATAGCTTAAACGCACTCTTTTAAAAATTAAAAATAAAAGAGTTATTTAGCTCCCTTTCAGTCCATATCGTAATTTTTTGGGACGCGCCGTTCTTTTGACAACAGGTTTCTCGGAGATGGTTACTTGTTTTAGGATGTTCCTTACATGGTTCAACACAGCCAAGTAATAGCTCTAAAGTACATGTTTCTTTGAAAAAAAAATCAAATGCATCAAAGTTAAACAGTTTTTCGTGTCTCCTCTGAAATTCGCATTCTCACACTTACGCCGTTTTGCCCGGCGATACTTCAATTTAATATGTTCAAAAGAAAATCCGAATTCTTGAACATGGAAGTAGCAGTAGAAGAAGCAACTTGAGAAAGGAAGGAAGATCTGAAAAGTGGCTGAACAATCCCCTACAAACATCATTTGCAAAATACTGTGGCGTGAAGATGATGAGACTATATTTCGAGGAATAGATGGAGTTGAGTTTCTAATCACAAATTATTATCTTGCACCATTATTGTGGCGATTCATCATTCTGACGGACAGGCGCTAGCTTCTTTCCTGAATATAGACTCTGTTTCGTAAACTACACATAGAAAATGTGAGAACATTGGTATCAAAATGAAAGAATCGTTTTTCCTCCGCACAAAAGATCCAATTCTTTTTATGAAACGTCGTTTCCGCAATTTTGCCTACTAAGTTACAGCCACGTAAGCCACACTAAGTTACAAGTTATCGTCCTTAGAACTTGTTCAACCTGAATGAAGTCGCAAAGGGGTTTTACGTGACTAGAGTAAGTAACTGCTTGGGCGTAACTAAGCTTACATTATATTCAACTGTTAAAAACAGTGCCTTTTCCGACAAATCGCACTAGTGAAAAGTAATTTTTTTCATTAGGCATACACTCATCTCGCGCAACCTGGCTAGCCTCGGGTCTGGTCGGACAGTTTGAAAATCTAGTTTAGACCAGATTTAGAGAGACGAGTGAGTATGCACTCAGGACCACATATGGGGCATTATTTCTGAACTGCCTCAATTTTGAAAGTCATGTCTTCCGATTGTCTTAAAATTTTTAGAGTTTGTTTGCCTATACGATAGTAGTTTACCCACTTGCTCTCACAACTTGCTCAGTTGTTCCACTTGCTCCAGCTAAAACACAATGCTTTGGTCTTAGATGTGCGAATTTTGAAGACCCGATCTTCACATTTTCATGTTGGGTTGAAAGTCTTGCATATAATTCTGAAAGATTGCATAGAATCAGTCTGTTCTGTATTTGCTTACGAGTACAGTCTAAAAGGTTGATTTAAAACCAATTTGTTCAGATTATTCAATTTTTCGAATGAAAGCGGTGAAAATCCGAACGAATAACACATTTCTAAGAATTGCTAATTTGAAGAAAATTTCATTTCTTCATCAAAAAAAAATTTCAAGTAAAATAGATATCTTTTTGTAAATTGAGTCAAGCTTTTTGATCGCAATTAAAAGAAATCTTTATTATAAATAGGCAACCCTGCAGATTGGAACCAATCCTTGCTTATTGTCTCTCTTTTTCAAAATTTCATAAGATTGGAATAAAATCTACTCTCTTATGAAAATTTTTTTGTGTACCAGAAAGGGAACACCCAAAAATGTCACAAATCAAAAATATATTTTTTGACTATCCGTTATTTCCGGCGCATTAGAGACAGGTGCACAGTGAATATACACAACTGAAAGGAAAAAAGAAAGAGAAAAAAGAAAGAGTCAACCAAAACCATCCTCACCTCTTTCTTTTCTTTGTCCTTTTTATATTACTGGGGACCCAACATGTTTCGAAGCCAATTTAAACTTCCTCATCAGGGATAATTTATAGGTAACATAACAGGTATGGGTTTATTTCAATTGATTATTAACTATTATTTACATCTGAAATATTAAAGATTAAGTGTAAAGAATGATAATTAAATATTATTTACATCTGAAAATTAAAGAAACATCATTTATGGATATTCAAGTTCAGT
>JAUMHM010000087.1:12645601-12664509 GCA_032362435.1 Melikaiella ostensackeni | reverse complement strand
GTCAATATATATTATTATATTATTAATATGTATTTATTATTATATTTTCTAATGTAAAAAAGAATAAATCATTTTCACAAACGAAATTGATTCCTAATTTATGCTGTACTTATTGAAATATATATCAATTTTCAAATAATTTGAGTAAAAATCTTATTTCTAAGATATCTTGAAAAAAGGATCAGATCAGATTTTGGGAGGGTGATTTTCTAGCATCTACCATATAGTCATTACGAAGAGATCACCGCAGTTTTTTTTTAGCTACATATCAGGCAAACTTTTTTTCCGTATATTAACACCGTGTAGACTAGGTGTTTGGAATTCTAATGGCTTAATGGTATAATGATAATGAAAACTGGAAGCCACAAGAATAAGTATTTATAGAAGAAGCCACCCATTAATTTGAATTTAAAAAAATACTTTTTTTCCGGTTGATGTATTTATCAAAAGAACGTGCTATAATTTTGAACGGCCCTTTTCTTTGGACAGTTAATTATAGAACACCCACGATGCTGCTTGAAAGCAATAAAGGTCTTTTATCCCAGCTGAATGTCTACTGAAATCCAATTTTATAACAATATAGAGAATATAAGAGGTTTGTTTTGAACTTTGGTTGGATTTAGGAGACAAAGGGTAGGTGTGTCGAATGCATAAACATTTGTTAGCCAATGTTGCATGAGATTGAACGGCAAACTAATAGCCAGTGAACAAGGAACAAGGAATAGGCCATGGCGCCTTACCACGTAGGCGTAAATCCAACTCCTGGTTCTTGGCTGTGGACCTCGAATCGCGGAACGTCGGGGAGTGAGTTTGGCATCAGAAGCGGGAGCAGTCGCACGTCCTAGTCGTGCATCATCCCCCGGATAGGTAACCACAAGTCACTACCCACACGACCGCGATATATCGTCGGCATCCAAAGCCAAGCAAGCATTCACGGCTGCTGTGCGTCTGGAAGCGGACCACCCTGTTGGTACAGTTGGCTTACCATTGCATCGGCCCGATGAAGAACGTCTGCTTGATTTATTGAATAAGAGTAACCGAGGGGCAAATGATTCACTGTAATTTTCACATTACACGACCTTTCAGCCAAATTGCAACTCTATTCATTCTAAGTTCTGGAACCGTTCATTTCGCAGTACGTATACCTAAATCCGGGAGGCGGAAAATTTTAAAACTTGTGAAACTTTTCACACAGAAATAAAAATTATAGTTTGTTTCAAGCGAGATATTTAGAAATTTGTAGGGTCGACTACGGACTGTGGTTTATCTATAAAATTTCCCTGATGAGGTCTAAATGACCTCGAATCATTTCGGTCTCTTGTAGCATAAAAAATGGAGAACAAATGAAGCAAAAATTTCTTTCCTTTTTTCCTTCTTTTTTCTTTTGTTACATTTTTGTCTCTAATGAGCCATTCACACTGATTGTTGAAAACGTACTTGCTTTAGAGACTTCTTATGCAATTTTCTGTTTACACAGAATGACTTAGTTAGAGTTCACGTTTTTTAAAAGTTATTTCTTCAAATATTCAAAAACATCATCTCTAACGAAGTCATTTTATGTAATAAATTGTACAAAAGGGCTTAACCAAGTAAAGTATGTTTTCAACCATCAGTATTTTCGGCTAATTAGAAACATATATATAAAACAAAGAAAAAAGGGGGAGAAAAAGAAAAGAGACAGACATTTCTTTAATATTGTTTCTTTATAAGACAACAGGTTCAGAGATCATTTAATTAAATAAGATAAGTTATGTTGATTTTTTGAAAATAAGAAAAAAAATCTCGAAACTATAACTTTTTTCCTGAAAATTTTAGGAATAGTAGGTACTAATATAGTCTACTTACCATAAATTTCCCATATGGTATTCTCTGTTTCGGGAGAAAAACATTAATTTTGATTCTTCTTTGTAAATCTTGCCCTTCTTGCAATTTTAAAGCTTTTTTTTAATCAGTTTGTCAATTTTTTTCACTCGTTCGAAATCGATGAGAAAAACAAAGACAGAATAAAAAACGGTAAAGCTACTTCAGTTTTTTGGAAAATTAAAATACGGAATTATTTTGAAAATGAATGTTTCAGGAGTGATTAGTAGAAGGAAAGGAAAAGAGAAAAAGAAGATGCCAAAAAGAAGCAGTTTTTGACGCTTCATATCGTTATGTTCCATGGAACAATATTTTTTGATTCGAAAAAATAACAGTAAAATACAATAAATGCTAGAGCAGTAAGGAAAAATAGAATTTCGTTTCTTTTGAAATACGAATACGCCTTAGGTTTGAAATTCATAGTATGTTCACTATGTATTACCATTCACTTCTGAAAATTTCAGCGAAAAAAGTAGCCATTTTGAAAAAATTTCTTCTTTTAATTCAAAAAAGGTCTGAGTAACTTTATCATTTTTTATTCTTTCTTCATCCATCTCATCGGTTTTGGGAAAGTAAAAAAACTTGACAAACAGGATCGAAAAAAAACCTTAAAATCTCAAAAATTGCAAAATGCCAAGGTTTTGAAAAAAAATCAAAAATGAAATTCTTTTCCTGAACATAAAAATACCGAATGGGAAATTCATGGTATGTAGACTATATTAGTACCCATTATTCCTAAAAATTTCAGGAAAACAGGTGAGGTTTCTGTTTTTTTTTCAAATGATTAAAATAACTTTATCATTTTTATTATTTTCCGTTTTTTGTGTATTTTGAAAAAAAAACGAAAAAGGGAATAAACTAAAATAAGATAAACTTAATATCTCAAAAATCGAAAAAGTGGCACGGTTTTTAAAGTAAAATTTTCAAGAAACTCATTTTACCCTTAATATCTTTGAATATTCGTAAGAAATGTACAAACGTCGCTATGTTAATTTGAAAAAATACTTGTCTCCTTATTTTTCATGAACAAAAATATATTTAATTGGTAAGCCAATCCTGAACATGTCACCCGCTGGGCTGCAGGATTTGAAATTGATTCGTTCTCATTATGGCACAAATTTTTTGAAAAAGGAAATTTTTATTGCTAATGAAAAACTTATATTTTTGTTGCTGGTTGAGATGTATTGGTTGCACTCATTTTTCCTACGCATTGATCTAAGCTTCTTTTGAGACTTAAATTTAGATCTAGGTCCATTTCTTGGCTTTAAACAAGAAAAGTTAAAAAAAAAACAGCAAGCAAAAACTTTAAACAAACTGTTACTTTTTGTTTTGGAACAAAACCGATTTTCTTAGAATCAAAATTTTTTTCTGTGAAATTATTTGTTCGCAAAAACTTTCATTGTTAAAAATATAAACTTGGAAATTAATTTTTGTTAGAGAAAGTTTTTATTTTTTAACTACATGTGAAGTTAAAAATGTGAGGGACTCAAATACAGTTCCAGAAAATCATAAATGAAAACGTGATCACTTTAAGCCTGTTTTTCAATATTCGATAAAATTCTGGTAATCTGTATAAGAAAAAAAAGTATACAATTTTTTTTCCATGAAAAAAAACATCGAAATTCTCGTACGTACAAAAAATCAGTTCTAAACGAAGTGATTTAGCTAAGAAGACATTGCTCAAGAATAAATTTGAATGTTTTCTCATTTAACGCCCTTAAATTTTGTGAAAAATCGTCAAAATATCCACTGGATTGATTATAAATATTTTTTGCTTAATGACTACGCACTTTTGAATTTTCACAAGTTTCTAATTTCAAATTCTGCTTCAGTAAAAATTAGGAAATTTATTTAGAATTTCTTGTATTGGCTTAAAAAAATTGTATAGGTTATTCTTCAAATGAGCCGAAGGACATTGAAAAATGTTTAATATTTCGTAAGAAATTACTCACTAAAGAGTTAACACGCCTTTTTATGCACTACAGGTATGTTCTTATAATCTTAGCCTAATAATTTTGTAAACAATACGGTACTCAAGAAGATCCAAGTCAGTGAAAAAATTGCATAAACAATTTGAAAATAATGATTGAGCAGAGTTTTATACTAAACATTGATTGAAAACCTAGAAATAAAAATTGTTTCAAAAAGCTTTTTCTCTGAGGAATTAATTTACAAATTAGTCGACAAACTAATTAAAGCTCAAGCAAAAGTTTACAATACTTTGAAACTGAAAATTATTAACTGTTTTGAATTTTTGTGGATTATTAACCTACTAACAATATTATACGCCATAATAATGCACCATTTTTTTCTTAGATCATCACTAATTTTTGTAGTAATTTTCTATGAACATTCGCAAAAATTGTATTCAAAATTCAGTAGAACTATTGAAAAATTCTGTACTTTATGATATTTTATTATCAATACCAGGATATGGTTTTTCATACCTATAAATATTTCTGTTGTTGGACTTATACACTTTTTAATACTAATATCATCGGTTACATAAAAAGCGTTTCATTTCTTTAAGCATTTTTAGATGTTCATAAACAAAAATCAAACTGAAAAGCTATAGAAATAAAATTTTTTTTTGAACTATCAGCAGATAAGGAAAAACGCTTCAATACTGAATCTTTCGGATTTGATAGCAGAGAAATCGAAAAAGAATCCAATTGTGAAAACCTTTCAATTCCAAACTCATTTATATGGCAATATTGCAATATTGCAATATTTTCCCTTTTTGAGGTTGAAAACTGTCAATATTCTGTACGAAAAATATATTCAATGTACTTGTAAAATACTTAATTTCAAAATAAATCGAATTATTTAAATCTAAATATTAAGGTATCTTATTATTCATCTGCTTTTAATTAAAATGAATGATCTTACCACCACCTTGAAGACACTTAGTGACAGAAACTTACCTGAAACAAACAAGAACATAGATTTATTAAAACCAGATTGTCTACTCAAATCCTGGAAAAATTCCCTGACAATTCCAGGTTTTTTCCAGGTATGTCCAGATATTTTCAGGTATAATTTTTCTCAATATGGAGCTGTTTAAGTTAAATAATACTCAAATAACATGAATTTTTCATCTACTTGTGAATGGTTAAATTTTGAGTAATTAACATGAAATATCGGAATATGTATACAATTTCGCGAGTTTATCATAATTAATATTTTTCAGTCATTGTAAATACCTGAATGGATAAAATAATTGAATTTCATGTTGAAAATTCATATTTTCGGGTTGAAAATTCTAGTGTTTCGCAGAAAATCCGTATTTTTTGATTCAAAATTCATCTCCTTTAGTAGAAACTCAACCTTTTTTGTTAGAAAATGCAACTGTTTGGTGGAAAATCCAACGATTTGTTTGAAAATGCGTCTCTTAAGGCTGAAAGTTAAATTCTTCGTCAATAATTCATATTTTCGGGTCGAAAATTGAACACTTTTTAAGAAAATTCGTCTTTTTTGATTCAAAATGCATCTCCTTCAGTAGAAACTCAACCTTTTTTGTTTGAAAATGCAACTGTTCGGTTGAAAATTGATTTATTTTAGTTTAGGATTCAATTATTTCGTTGAAAAATCAACTGCTTGGTTGAAAATTGATTTGTCTTAGTTTAGGATTCAACTATTTTGTTGGAAAATCTACTGTTCGATTGAAAATTAACTTTTTTGTTGAAGATTCATGATTTGAGGTTCACAATTCATTTATTTTGTAGAAAATTCAACAATTTTGTTGAAATATTTTTTCTTCCTTATCTGAATAATCCTTCTTGATTGAAATTTAATTGTTTTTAACTGAAAACTTGAGTATTCCGTTTTTGGTTGAAAACGTATCTTCTTTGTAGTTGAAAATTCAACTATTTGGTTGAAAAATGATGTATTTTGTTCAAAATTCGTCTTTTCTGGTAGAATGTTATTCCTTTTGGTTGAAGAGGGAATTGTTTGGTTGAAAATCCATCTGCTTCAATTGAGTACTCAACTATCTTGTTGAAAATTCATTCTTTTGGTTGAAGACCCATCGCTCAAGTTGAAAAATCTATAGTTTCGGGTTGAAAATTCAACTCTTGTGTTAGAAATTCGTGTTTTTTGGTTGAAAATTAATTTTTTTCAACTTAAGACTTTATTCCGTTTTTGGTTGAAAATCTATCTTCTTTCTAGTTGAAAATTCAACTTTTTCGTTGAAAATTTATGTATTTTATTGAAAATTCTTATTTTTTGGTAGAAAGTAAATCGTTTTGGTTAAAGAAGCAACTGGTTGGTTGACAATTAATCTGTTTTAGTTGAGTATTCAACTATTTTGTTAAAAATTGATCTTTTTTGGTTGGAATGAACTATTTTTTATTTGAAATTTAAATTTTTTGTTGGTTGTGATACCAACTATCACATTTTTCGTTAAAAATTAATCTTATTTGGTTGAAAATTCAACTACAAGGTTTAAAGTTGAACTACTTTGTTCAAAATCCATTTTTTCGGTTGAAGACTCATCGTTTTCGTTGAAAATTCATCTTTTTTGTTGAAAATTTAACTGTTTTGTTGAAAATACATATTTTCGGGTTGAAAGTTCAACCTTTTTGTTGGAAATACGTTTTTTTTGTTGTTGAAGATTTATATTTTTTGAATTCAAAATTCAACTATTTGGTAGAAAATTTATCTATTTGAGTTGATAATTCATCTTTCTGGTTGAAAATTTAACTATTTTGTTGAAAATACAGATTTTCGGGTTGAAAATTCAACTCCTTTGTTGGCAATTAGTTTTTTCTTTGGTGGAAAATATATCTTCTTTTAGTTGAAATTCAACTATTTGGTTGAATATTCGTATTTTTTTGTATAAAAAATTAATCGTTTTGGTTAAAATAGCAACTGTTTGGTTGATATTTGATGTGTTTTAGTTGAGTATTGAATTAATTTGTTGAAAATTCTTTTTTTTTGTTGAAATACCAACTATTACATATTATAACTTCATTTTTACTTTATCTTCATGCTTAAAATTCAGTGCATATTTGACACATTAATACTGGGAATAAAATATGTTTTCTTGAGAATAGTGAAAATGATAATATAAAGAAGTTTGGTTTGAATCATTATAACTCCAGTACTATAAAAGTTATTTTATAAATAAAAATTCATTGTTATTTAATGTTATGCTAATTTTTTTTTAATAAGCAAGCTCCTATAAATTACCCAACTTGAAAAAAAAAATTTCTGACATTTCCAGGTTTTTCCAGATATCTAAAAATTCCCTGACAATTTCAGATTATCCTGGTTTTCCAGAAGAGTAGACACCCTGAAATCAAGTGTCCCACATTATATAATAGTGTACAAACTTCTCTCAGTGAATCGAAAAATTTTAATCTTGACCACTGCATTTAATCTAATATTTCATTATATTGTCAATTTAGGTCTAATAAATCCGGAAAGACTTATTAGTGTTTTAATCAACTATGCAAAAGATTTTAGTAATTTTTCGGACAAAGGATGAGCCAATATTCATAATTTTACGAAAAGCCATTAGCGCTAATGAAATGCCAAAATATTCAGAGAACCAAGAACCTATTTCCTCAATGAATATCTAATTCTCATTTCTCACGCCTACTGAGAAACAAACCTTTAGAACTGTTTCAAGTCGCAAGGGATTTCTTTCTCAAAGAGATCATAACGAGAAGTTCCTGGATCTTTCTCAGTCATAAACATTGGCCACGCTTAGTGAGCTAAACCGCCTTTTAGAATTTCATAGGTCTTTGGGGGCCATGTGGTTGGGTGAAGGGTCATAAACAAATCGCGACCACACGCGCTACTCGAAGAACTCAAGTGAAATCGACAAACCACTTCATTCAAAAAGAACCACTTCCATGTGAAATTGAAAACCACCACTTGCTACCTAGAAAAAGGTCCTGCGGCAAAAATCAGACCTCTGAACAAAATAGTTTTTCTATGATTTTGAGAATCGAAATAAAGACTTGAAGAATAAAGACTAAGAAGACTAACAAAGACTAAAAAGCTTTCAATAAAGTACCTAACACACGATGTGATTTTAAATGAAAAACATAATTTTATATGAAAAATAGTGAAACTTATCAAAAACAATTATTTTAACAACAAGCATCCGATCGAGTCGGAAAATTTCGATCGCATGTGGCGCGCGTCGAATCTTGGTTTTTCAACATTCAACGCCACTCCGATCGAATAGAAAAAAATCCGATTCCATGTGGTGCGCGTCGAATATCGGTTTTTCGACACTCGACGCTTGTCCGATCGAATCGGAAAAATCCGATCCATCTGTTGCGCATCGAATATCGGTTTTGCGACATTCGACGCCCGGCCGATCGAATCGGAGAAACGCGATTCCATGTGGCGCGAGTCGGACATTGGTTTTTCGTCATTCGTAGTCTAGCCGATCAAATCGAAAAAAGTCTGATTCTACGTGGCGCGCCTCGAATATCTGTTTGACATTCGACGCACGGCCGATCGAATCGAAAAAGTTCGATCCCCTCTAGTGCACTTCGAATCTCGGTTTTTCGAAATTCGACGCCCGGCCGACCGAATCGAAAAAAATCCGATTTCATGTGGCGCGCATCGAATATCGGTTTTCCGACATTCGACGCAAGGCCGATCGAATCGAACAAAATCCGATGTGATGTGGCGCGCGTCGAATATCGGTTTCTCGACATTCGACGCCTGGCCGATCGAACCTAAAAAAAATCCGATGTAATGTGGCGCGCGTCCAATATCGTTTATTCGTCACTAGTAGTCTGACTGATGGAATCGAATAAATCCGATTCGATCGGCCGCACGGCAATCGTCGAAAACTCCGGCATTCGATTCACGTCAAAATCGCTTCACAATTAGATCTAATTATTTTCCTCACGTCTATTTAAAATCGGTAATGGATTTCAACACATTTCATGGAACTCCAGAGAATAAACGAGGATTTTAAGGTATTTCGTCAGATTTCATGAAAAGTTCACGAGATTTGGAATTATTTCCAAAAATATCAGGGAATTTTAAGGGATTTTCAAAAATTTTTAAGAATTTGATCCTTTTTTTAAGGTTCAAAAATCTGTCCATGGATTTCAACGAATTTCGTAAGATTTCAAAACATTTTACAGGATTTTACAGGATTTTTAATATTCCTCAAAATTTCCGGGGATTTTAAGGGTTTCCGAAGGACTTGAAGGGATATAAAAATTCTCAAGGGATATTAAAGAATTTTGTAGGATTTCCAAGGATTTCAAGAAGTTCTTAGAGAATTTTATCAAATGAATAAAATAAGATGAAATTTTAGGAATTCTTAGCGATTCTAAAAATTTCATTGGATTCTGAGGTATTCCAAGGAATTTCACCAATCTTAAAGAATTTTATTAAGTCTCCAAGGATTTTAGGGGATTTTAAAGATTTCGAAGGATATGAGCAATTTTTTAGAGAACCTCAATGAATAGGTTCAATTTCATTTATATGCAAGGGATTTCAAATGAGTTACACTTATTTTGATACATTTTTACAGTCTCCAAAGATTTCAACAGATTTCACGTTATTTCCTATGATTTCAAGAGATTAAAAAAATTTAAAGGAATTTCCAAGAAATTTTTAGAATTTCAAAAGATTTCAAAAGGTTTCTAGAGAATTGGGTGAAATAAATTAAATGTGATAGAATTTCATGGGAATTCCAGCGATTCCAAGGATTTCATATGATTCCAAAGTAGTTCCAAGAATTTCACAATATTTAAAGGATTTTATTAAATCTCTAAGGACTTTCATGGATTTTAACGATTTCTAAGGATATACTGGTAAACGAGTTTTCATGGAAGTTCAATGAATACGTTCAATTTAATTTATATTGAGGGACTTCAAATGATTTATACTTATTTTAATGGATTTTCACGATTTCCAAAGATGCCTAGTGATTCTAAAAAATTTAATGGGTTTCTATAATATTTCAAAGAACTTCACAAGATTTAAAGGATTTTATTAAATCTTCGAGAATTTCATAGGATTTCCAAGATTTCTATGATTTTAAACGTGTTTTTAAGAGAACTTTGATGAATAATCTCAATTTTAATTTGTATTTGGGACATTTTGAATGATTTCTACTCATTTTCATGGATTTTTACGTTTTTCAAAGATTTAAAGGGATTTCGAGGGATTTCAACGAAATTCTAGAGAAATTTAGGGAACAAATTAAATTTCATTTTGAAAGATTTCAAAGGATATGAAAGAACTAAACAATTTCAAAGGATTTTTGAAGATTTTAAGTCATTTTGAAAGATTCCAAAGAATTTCGAGACATTTTAATAATTTCCAAGAATGTCAAAGTATTTTGTAGGATTTCCAAAGATTTCAATGAATTTTCAGAGAGCTAAATTCTGGAGGATGACATTGCATAGGATTTATAGCGATTCGAAAGCAAAGGTTTCAAGGGACTTCAAGAAATTTGAACGGTTTTTTAGAGAGAACTTTAAATAATAGGTATAATTTAATTCATATTCAAAAAATTTCGAATGACTTCTACTTGTTTTAATGTATTCTTATGGTGTTTCAAGATTTTAAGGGATTTGAAAGGATTTGAAGGGACTTGAACGAATTCCTAAAGAACTTTGGAGAATAAATCAAACTTAATTTTAAATAATTTCTGCGGATTTCAACAACTTTCAAATTTCAGGAGATTTCAAAATTTCCAGGTTTTGCAAAGAATTTTGAAGATTTCAAAAGTTTTCTACAAAAATAAATTTTAAAGG
This sequence comes from Melikaiella ostensackeni, assembly GCA_032362435.1. Lineage (NCBI taxonomy): Eukaryota > Metazoa > Arthropoda > Insecta > Hymenoptera > Cynipidae > Melikaiella > Melikaiella ostensackeni. The sequence goes on along the minus strand of JAUMHM010000087.1, from coordinate 12,653,908 downwards.
ATGAAATTTCGAAGGATTCCTATCGATTCTGAAACATATGTTTCAAGAGATTTCAAGCTTTCTCAAGAAATTTCACCAGATTCAAAGGATTTTACTGAATCTCCAAGGATTTCAAGGGATTTAAACGATTTTTGTTGTAGAACTTCATTGATAAGTATAATTTATTTCAGATTCAAGGGATTTCGAATGATTTCTTCTCATTTTTCATGTATTCTTACGATTTCCAATGGTTTCAAGGAATCTTGAGGATTTTCAACGAATTTTCAGAGAACTTGAGGGAATAAATTAAATTTGATTTCGAAGTATTTCTACGGATTTCAACAACTTCGAGGGATATGAAGGAATTTGAAAAAAATCAACGAATTTTAAAGATTTCAAGTTAGTTTCAAATTAAAAGATTGCGAAGAAATTCAAGAGATTTAAATAATTTCAAGAGATATCAAAGAATTTTCTGTGATTTTCAAAAGTTTCAAGGAACTCAAAAGAATTTCACAAAATTTAAGGGATTTTGAAGGAAGTACTTTCAAGTATTTCAAAGATTTAAGAAGATTTTACAAATTTCAAGGGCTTCGTAGAACAGTTCAGGGAATAAATTTAATTTCTTACATTTTCAAGGGATTTCAAATGATGTCTACATATTTCTTACTATTTTCAAGATTTCAAAGGAATACAAAAGGACTTGAAAAGTGTCAAGGGATCTCTATAGATTTTAACAGACTTCAAAGATTTTATTGGACTCAAAAGTAGTTTCAAAGGTATTAAAGGATTTCGAGAGACTCCAGAGGATTTTTATGAATATCAATGAAATTTCAAGTGATTTCAAAGATACGAAGGGAATTCACAGATTTTTTCTGTGTCAAGTTTATTTGTGCAGAATCGCTATTTTTGTGTATAATACTTCCATATGAGATTATGAGTGCTCTCCAATGAATTGTTTCTTTGAAGTTTCTCTACTTTTAACATTAGTTGCTCCAATATTTTTGTAATATTAGTAGATAAGTTAGGGGGTTTCGAGATACAAAAGTAAGATGGATTCTGGATACAAATTACAAGACGGACTCTGGATCAAATTTTATTCACTTTTTACAAGACGGAGCCTGGGTCAGCATTACAAGATGGACTCTGGACCAGAACCTCTGAGCCTTTTATTCCTCATATAGAAATAACAGTTTACCTAATATGAGTGAAAAATCGAAAATAAATTGAAAAAGAAGTATAATAAAATTGTTCCCGAAGGTTATTATAATAAATTAAAAGAGAAGTATAGTGAAATTTATTCCCCAATGTTAAAAATCAATATTCTAACCCGGAAATTACATTTTTCCACCCCAAAATAATATAATTTATTATAATAACAATCAAGAAAAAATTTTATTATACTTCTTTTTCAATTCATTTCAGATTTTTCACTCATATTAGGCAAACTGCTATTTCTATATGAAAAATGAAAGGCTGAGAGGGTCTGGTCCAGAGTCCATTTTATAATACTGATCCAGATTCCATCTTGTGAAGCTGATCCAGACTCCGTCTTGTAAGGGGTGAGCAAAGTTTGATCCAGAGTCCGTCTTGTAATTTGTATCCAGACTCCGTCTTACACTTTTATCTCGAAACCCCCTTACTTGTCTACTATTATTTATTCCAATGCACATTATCTTGTTTTCGTTTTCTGTACAATGATTTTCTATAACGAATTTCCTATAATCCATGGAATCTTTTCTAATCTCATGCAATATTTTTCAGTCACACGTATGCAATCTTTAGCAATCCCATGCAATGTTACAATCTTGCAATCGTTGCAGAAGCAAGGGGATATGGAGGTTGCCTTCTCTCTCTTTTTCTTTCCTCTATTCTTTTATTTTTGGGTTTTTTTCAATTTGAGTAGAGACATTTGAAGGTTCATGTTCCATATTTGATCTTTGGATTCTTTTTTTTCAATTTCTAGGAATTTCGTAGTTACATTTGGATGTTGAGCGTTAAAGAGAAGTTCAAATTCTGATTCATTCTAATTTAAATTTCTTAAATTTTAATGATTTTTGGCACGACAACTACCATAAAAAACTGTTTACTCTCTATTCCGAAAGAAACGCGCATGTGTTGCAGGTTATGATAAATTTTTCATCATTCCACTCATTGATGAAACCACTGAATTGTATTTTTTTCACTTATCTCCGAATTCCAAGTTAATTTTTAATTTGAAAGTAAAGCAGAAAGAATAATAAATGTACACGTTTACTCAGGGGATCAGTGCAGGTAAAGCTAAAAATCCACAATCTTCTCAAAAAGCAAACAGTAATCCTATTTAAATAAGCAATTCAATTTGAGGTACGTCCTGGTGAAATATTTTAAGCACGCGTATAACAGCCAATATCTCTCTGTCTTCAACTGTAATTTCGCACAAAGTTATTACAATCGTCGCCGGAATGTTTGTGTTAGGTCTGATATGAAATTCCCTGGAAATTCTAATCAGAACCGTTGGTGAAAAGTTAGCGTGTTTTTTCAGAGGGTGAGCTCGAGCTAAAACGACTCTCGTGGTTTCTTTATTATTCGCTCATCGTAGTTACTGCAATGATCGAAATAAAGGCAGCATACCAACGAAAATAGATTTATCCTTCCCACATTTCTCTTTTTCTTTTTTTTTCTTCTTTGGTGCTGTATAATTTTACCTTCGATTCATTTCACAGACTAATGTGCTTTATTGAATGTAAAGATTATGTATGATGTGTGGCTATTAGAAAATCGGACTGATTTTACTGCTGCTTGCTTGAGGCTCCGGCAAAAACAAGCAGGGTCTAATATTGATCTGTGTTTTCCCCCTCCCCTAGCTTTCAAATTTAAAGGTTGTACGACCCTCAGCACGACAGTAACTTTTGTTCGAAGTAGACCGTCTATCTGAGCTTCGCCGGAATTATGTTGAGTGTGAAAGTAGGACAGAGCGTGAACGTGAAGTTTCTTGTGTTCTTCTGTTCCCGACAATTGAGTCTGAGCTAAAAGGAACCAGATTCGAGTCGGTGGATGCTGTGAAGGAAAAAGCGCCACATCTCATATTACAGAAATTTATGATAATAATTCCAAAATCATAATGTAGGGTTAGTTATTATATAGTTACAAAATTTAAAAATGAAGAAATTTCAATTTTCACGAACGAGTTTAATTAATTGTTGAATAAAAGTTGAAAGCACAGTATTTTTGCGAGAATGATCACAGTTAAATAATTGAGCATGAATATAGTATATTGCGTAACAAATGCGAGAACTAGAATAGCTTCTTGCATATGTCACGGAGAATATTTTATAAAAAAGAAAAAAATTTGAAATAATTCAGGATAATTAATGAGAATCATTTTTCAGTTCCATATGAATTTGAATGAATTGAAAAAGAAATTAATATCAAATCGTCCATTGGTTTCAGTAAAACTTGACTAAATCCAGAAGAATTCAAGGTGAGTTAAAAAAATTCCAGAGAATTGAAAGAATGCAAAGGATATCGAAGGAATTTGAGAAAATTCAGAAATGAGTATAGATTCAAATTTAGTAAATTGGATGAAATTCATACGAATCCATGATGAATTGAAAATAATTCGGCGTGAATTAAAAATATATTCTTCTAATCTTTCAGAAGTTCTCTTAATGTTTTTCACCTCTTCCTATAATTATAATCTAATAAGAGTGAATGCTGCAAAACTGTGCGAATTCAAGAAGTCAAATTCAGAATAAACTAAAATTAAAAATCCTTTTTAACGTCCAACATTCGAATTTTATTTAATTCTATTTGACTCAACTTGATTTGATTCGGTTGCTTGGATTCTAGGCTTTTCAATTTCCAAGAATATCACAGTAAAATTTTTAGAGTCCAAAAAATTCGATTGAATTCAGATAAATAGGAGTGAATAAAAATCTGATAAAATTCACACGAATGTAGGGCGAATTAAAAAAATTCGTAAGAATACAAAAGAACCCAAAAAAATTGAAAAGAATTCAGGTTTGATTAATAAGAATTTTGTTTGAATTCCAAACGAATTCGAATGAACTGAAAAAAATGATATCAAATCGTTCATTGATTTCAGTAAAATTTGAGAGAATTCAAAAAAATTCAAGGTGAATTACAAAAAAATCCAGAGAATTGAGAAAATGCAAAGGAATTCAAAATAATTTAAGAAATTTTAAAAATGATTATAGACTTGAATTTAGAAGATTCGATGAAATTCTAGCATCCATGATGAATTAAAAATAATTTAGGTTGAATTAGAAATAATTCAAGTGAACGCTACAAAATTGTATGAATTCAAGAAGTTAAATTCAGATTAAACTAAAATTAAAAATCCTTTTTAACGTCCAACATTCAAATTTTATTTAACTTTATTTGACTCAATTTGATGTGATTTGGTTGTTTGGATTCTAGGTTTTTTAATTTCCAAGAATTTCGTACTTAAACTTGTGTCTAAATTTGGTCGTTAGATTCTTGGTTTTTTCAATTTCCAAGAATATCACAGTAAAATTTTTAGAGTCCAAAAAAATTCGATTGAATTCAGATAAATAGGAGTCAATAAAAATCTGATAAAATTTACAAGAATTCAGGGTAAATTGAAAAAATTCGAGAGAATACAAAAGTACGCAAAAGAATTGAAAATAATTTAGGTTCAATTAATAAGATTTTTGTTCGAATTCCAAACGAATTCGAATGAAATGAAAAAAATGATATCAAATAGTCCATTGATTTCAGTAAAATTTGAATGAATTCAGAAGAATTCAAGGTGAGTTCAAAAAAGTCCAGAGAATTGAAAAAGTGCAAAGGAATTCAAAAGAATTCAAGAAATTTTAGAAATGACTATAGACTTAAATTTAGTAGATTCAATGAAATTCTAAAGAATCCATGATGTATTAAAAATAATTTAGTTTGAATCAGAAATAATTCAAGTGAACGCTACAAAATTGTGTAAATTCGAGAAGATAAATTCAGATTAAACTAAAATTAAAAATCCTTTTTAACGTCCAACATTCAAATTTTATTTAATTTTATTTGACTCGATTTGATTTGATTTGATTTGGTTGTTTGGATTGTAGGTTTTTTAATTTCCAAGAATTTCTTACTTAAACTTGTGTCTAAATTTGGTCGTTAGAATCTTGGTTTTTCAATTTCCAAGAATTTCACAGTAAAATTGTTAGAGTCCAAAAAAATTCGATTGAATTCAGATAAATAGGAGTGAATAAAAATCTGATAAAGTTCACAAGAATGTAGGGTGAATTAAAAAAAATTCGCGAGAGTGCAAAATAACTCAAAAGAATTGAAAAGAATTCAGGTTAAATTATTTAGAATTTTGTTTGAATTCCAAACGAATTCGAATGAATTGAAAAAATAATAATATCAAATCGTCCGTTGCTTTTAGTAAAGTTTGACTGAATTCAGAAGAATTCAAAGTGAGTTCAAAAAAGTCCAGAGAATTGGAAAAATGCAAAGGTATTCAAAATAATTTGAGAAAATTCAGAAATGAGTGTAGACTTGCATTTAGTAGATACGATGAAATTCATACGAATCCATGATGAATTAAAAATGATTCAGGATTCATTAAAAATAATTCAAGTGAATGCTACAAAATAGTCTAAATTCAAGAAATTAAGTTCAAAATAAATAAGAATTGAAAATCCTTCTTATCGTCCAACATTCAAATTTTATTTGATTTTATTTAACCTAATTTGATATAATTTGGTCGGTGAAGTCTAGGTTTTTCAATTTCCATGAATTTCGTACTCAAACTTGTGCCCAAATTTAGTCGTTAGATTCTTGGTTTTTCAATTCCCAAGAATTTCGCAATAAAATTTTGGAAGTCTAAAAAATATCTATTGAATTCAGAGAAATCGGAGTGAATATAAATCTGATAAAGTTCACAAGAATTAAGGTAAATATAAAAATTTTGAGGGTTAATTGGAAAAATTGAAAATCCAAAAAAGGTCAATTGAATTCAGTAAATTCCAAGAGAATTCAAAAGAAATACATGTTAAAGTACTGTAGAAACCTTTAAATTACAAAAAATATGTATTTTTTGTGTATTTCAAAATTCAAGATTTTTTTCTATCATCCGGTATGAATATTTTTAATTCATCCATTATGGAAAATATTTTCCTTATATTGCAGAAGAAATTCTGAGCATTTTATTTCAGGGAAAGGAATGCTTAGGAGTCATTTCAAATCATTAATTCTAATGAAATTCCAAATTTTCGTAATCTAAGCCCGATATTATCTACAAAGATGTTCTTTTTTTGTTTCGTGAAATTAAGAGCTTATTCTTCAATAAATAAATAAAACATTCTAGGTGTGTAAGGATTTCTTAGACTTAAATTTGTATATTCTAAAAATCGAGAATTAAGAAAATTCATTTCCAGACCTAAAACGGTCTAGAGGAACCTCTGAACAATTTTTGAAGAGAGAAGAAAATTAAATTTATAGCAGCACTATTTTACCAAAATGAAGCATTTTAGGAAGTAACATTTGCAAAATTCAAAATTTCAAATTTTTTATGGGCACTGTAATTTGAATGTTGTATCTTCAATATTTCTCTACTTTGAATTTAGTTTAAAATTTTTTAATTTCAGCATTTATTTGTATCACCATCTAGTTCTGGTTAAGCGAAGCATCTGCACGTACAGATAGGTTTATCAATCCGTCCACAATAAAACCTGTATTACGGTTAATAATACTCAAACAATTCCCAAATTTTAAACATACTTCATTTTTCAGGTCCCGGAAGCTGGATTTTCTCCATTTGAGGCCAATTCGAAACTTAGTATTCAGACCTGAATGTAAAATATTTTTTAAACGTTGCCAAAAATATTATAAAATTCAAATGTTTTGCTAAAAATTCGTCGTTTTAGTTAAACAAAACTTATTTCTTTTGGAAGAAATTTCATATTTTTTGGTTGAAAATGCAACTGTTTGGTTGAAAATAACTCTATTTTGGTTGAGGATTCAACTATTTTGTTAAAAATTCTACTACTTGGTTGACAATTAACTTTTTTGTTGAAGAATTATATTTTCGGGTTTAAAATTCAACTGTTTTGTACGAAATGTATGTTTTTTTTAGAGTTGACTTAGAAATGAACATTAACGGAATGGAAATAAACTCTATGACTTAATGTCTTTGTGTAGTAATTGAAAAATTAACAAAGTGATTGAAATATATTTTTTTTCTTGACAAAATTCTTTCTTCGTTAAACTTTCGTTTTTTTGGTTAAAAATTTCATCTCTTTTGGTAGAAATTAAATCTTTTTTAGATAAAAAATCAACTATTCGGTTCAATATTCGTCCTTTTTGGTAGAAAATTGATCCTCTTGTCTGAAAATTTATGTATTTTGTTGAAAATTCGTCATTTTGGTAGAAAGTTGAACTTTTGGTTAAAATCGCAGCTGTTTGGTTGAAAATTAATCTGTTTTAGTTAATGATTTAACTATTTTGTTGAAAGTTCCAATATTTTTGTTGAATGCAGCTGTTTTTGATTTGAAAATTAAATCTCTTTTGGTTGAAATATCAACTTTTACATCTCTCTTTGAAAATTCACCTTTTTCTCTTGCAAAATTAATGTACATACTTGGAAATTAACTCTTTGGTTGATGATTCATATTTTAGGGTTGGAAATTCGACTGTTTCGTGAAAAACTCGTCTGCTTTTTTGAAAATTCAACAGTTTGGTTGAAGTGTTTTTTCTTTCTCAACTGAAAAAACTTTCTTTTGGTTTAAAAAATTTTATCCTTTGGGAGAAATTTCATCTTTCATGGTTGAAAATGCACTTTTTGTAGAAAAATTAATCAGTTTTGGTTGAAAATTAACTTGTTTGTTGAAATTCATATTTTCGACTTAAGAATTCAACTTATTTGAAGAAAATTCGTCTCCTCAGCTTGAAAATCAACAATTTGGTTAAAAATTGAATACTTTGTTGAAAATTCGTCGCTTTTGGTAAAATCGAACTGTTTTTACTCAAAATCTGATTCTTTTTTGGTTGACATATCAACTATTATATTTTTCGTTGAGAATTCATTGTTTTTGGTTGAAAATTCAACTACTTGGTTGACAGTGGAGATATTTTGTTAAAAATTCATATTTTTCGTTGAAACTTCAACTATTTTGTTGGAAATTCGATTTTTTGTTGAGAATTAATTTCTTTTTATGAAAACTCAACTATTCCATTTTTGTCTGAAAATTTATCAATTTCTTTAGTCGAAAATCCAACTATTTGGCTAAAAATTTATGTACTTTGATGAAAAATCGAGGTAGGTAAACCTGGAAGTACCACCATGCCCAAACTTTATATGCCCTATGC
>JAUMHM010000087.1:12625242-12642069 GCA_032362435.1 Melikaiella ostensackeni | reverse complement strand
TATACTAAAAACTGTCTAAGTTGGCGCGAGTTGAAGTGTAAAAAGATTCCCTTTTTTTTGGTTGCAAGAGGTGCAACTGATGCTCTAATTACTCAAATTAGGTATCATCAATTTTGGGTTGAAACTGGCACAGATACAGCCGATGCCTTTATTATTCTAACTCTAATTGATTGACACAGGCGTGTCCTGAGCATCTCAACATATAGTTGGATGAAGTTACCATCTGTATTTTTTTTCTGAGCCCTACCGCTAGATACTTAGCAGAGTAAATACACTTGAATTTGAAACTGTACATGGTTACGAGTTAACGTATTTCAGCATTGTCGTTCACTCCTTGTTTATTTAAGATTGTTTATCCGGGAGTTCAGTGTAGCAGTGATGAAATTGTCCTAACTCCAAATAGTCATCCATTGCAACGGAAGTTTACTGTCCCTTGAAGTGTACTGATGCTCAGCGGTTTTAGCTCATCGAGCTCGAATACCAAACACTACAGTATACATTTTAGAGCACACAGTCTGTTAACTGGTTAACTAATTATGATGTCAGGTTGCTTACAAATAGAAAATTAGTTTTCTCTTCAAATTTAGTTATTTTGGATTTTGATTTTGTTATTTTGGGTCATTTGTTTCTTTATTCTTGAGGGCACGTCCATAAACTACGCTGTTAGAAAAATCTATGGCAAATTTGCCATACATGTGTTGGAAGTAATTAACCCATACTAGTACTGAAATTTTTCCATATTTCAATATGGAAAAATAGTCATACGTGGGTGGGACTTTTTCTATACCGGGTTAGTATTTTTCTCATACTTGGGTATGGGAAAAATGCCAATCTTACGATACATTGGTTGTATTTTTTACATACCCGGCTTGAATTTTTCCCATACCTAACCATGGAAAAAATGCCAATTGTACGATACATTAGTTGCATTTTTCCCATACCCAACCATGGGACAAATGCCAATTGTAAAATACATTGGTTGTATTTTTCCTATACCACAAACAATTATTTTTAAAAATTGTGAAATATTTTATTGCAATAATCTAAAACTATACTTATGCTACATTTTGAGTCCTAAAAAAGTATGAAAAGAGTAGTAATTGATCAAATTTAGCGTAAAATATAATATTTACAAAACAGTACAATGAAGATCAATTATATCATGTATATATTATTATTTTTTTTATTATTATAAATGATAATAAATGATATAAATTAATAAGAAATTATATATAAATAATTATACTACATAATTATATGATGAATAAATAATAAACGAACTGTCTACTGTCACGGAATTTTCCGTGAGACCAACCCCTTTCCAGCTCGTTCAGGGCTGAAGTTACGGAAATTTCTGTAACTCTAGCCTTAGCGCTACACTTGACCGGGTTAGTTTTACGGAAAATTTCGTAACACTAGTCAGTGCCAATGATAAATTAAATCATAATGAAGATATAATGAAAAATTAATTAACATTTGTTTCGATAGCGACATGTTGAACATAGATTTCACGTTCATTCTGCGTTTTTTTTTGCATTTCTAGTGAGTTTAGTTTCCACTGTACCTCCGTGAGTAAAAAATATTTTCTACCGAAAGAGGAGAATTTTCAAATTGAAAAGACAAATTTTTCAACCAAAAAAAAATTAACTTACAACCAGACAGTTGCACTCACAACCAAATAGTTAAATTGTCAAGCCATAAATACGAATTTTTTCGAAGATGGTTAAATTTTCAACAAAAAAGGTAATTTTCAACCGAGAAAGATAAATTTTCAACTAAGAAGATTAATTTTTTATCAAAGGACGAATTAAAAAAAAATACATGAATTTGCAACGAAATCGTTGAATTTTCAACCAAAAAATATAGGTGTTCAACTAAAAATGAAACAGATGATTTTTAAAACGGAAAAGATGAGTTTTCAATAAAAAAGTTCATTTTCAAACAAGAAAGATGAGTTTTCAACCAACAAGTTGAATTCTACCAAAAGAGACGAATTTTCAACGAAACCGTGAATTTTCAACAAAATTGTTGGATTTTGAAGCCAGAAAGACAAATTATATACAGAACAGTCGAATTTTCAACCAAGAAATATGATTATTCAAAAAAAAAGTTAATTTGATATCAAATAGTTCGATATTTGAATAAATAGTTCAGTTTTTAACCAAATAGTTGAACTTTCTACCAAAATAGTTGAATTTCTAACCAAAAATATGAATGCTTAACAACGAAGTCATTTTTCAACTAAATAGTTCAATTTTCTACCCAATTGTTGAATCTTCAAGAAAAAGACGAATTTTCTTTAAAATAGTTCGATTTTCAACCAAGAAGATCATCTTCTACCAAAAAGACGATTTTTCAACAAAGTACATGAATTTTCAACAAAATAGTTGAATTTTCAAATAAGAAAGATTAATTTTCAACAGGATAGTTGAAAATTTTTTACTAAAAGAGATCAATTTTCAACTACAAATGGAATAGTAAAATTTTCAACAAAAGAAATGAATCTTCAATCAAAAAAGACGAATGTTTAACAAAATAGTTGGATTCTGAACCAAAACAGCTTAAGTTTCAATCAAACAAGTGCAATTTTAACCAAAAAGGATGAATTTCCAACCGCGAAGATGAACTTTCTACCAAAAAGACGATTTTGCAAAAAAATACATGAATTTTCAACTAAAACAGATTAAATTACAACAAAACAGCTGCATTTTCAATCAAAAGGGCAAAATGGAATAGTTAAATTTTCGGTCAAGAAAATTAATTTCCAACAAAAAATGATACGAAGTTTCAACACATTAGTTAAATTTTGAACCAAAGAGATAAATCTTCAAACAAGAAAATTAATTCCCAACAAAATACTAAAATTGTCAACAAAAGAGATGAAGTTTTAATTAAAATGATGAATCCTAATGACAAAAAACTTCTGCAAAAGAATTCAATATTCAATCAAAAAGTTGAATATTCAACCGAAAAGACGATTTTTTGATCAAGAAGATTAATTGTTCACAAAAAAAGATGAATTATCAACAAAACACATGAATTTTTCATGAATTACAACTAAAAATGATAAATTTTCAACCGAAAATGGAATAGTTGAATTTTCAACAAAAGAGATGAATCTTCAACCAAAAAAGACGAATGTTCAACAAAATAGTTGGATTCTGAACCAAAACAGATCAATTTTCAACCAAACAAGTGCCATTTTAACCAAAAAAGATAAATTTTCAAACATGAAGATTAACTTTCTACTGAAAAATATAATTTTCCAACAAAATGCATGAATTTTCAACTAAAACACATTCAATTTCAAGCAAACAATTGCATTTTTAATCAAAGAAGAGACATGGAATAGTTAAATTTTAGGTCAAGTAAATTAAGTTTCAACCAAGGAGATGAATCTTCGACCGAAAAATTATTTTTTTAAAACTGCTTAAATTTTTAACCAAAGAGATGAAGTTTTGACTGAAATTATGAATCCTCATAACAAAAAACTGAATCAAAAGAATTCAACATTCAATCAAATAGTTGAATTTTCAACCGAAAAGACGATTTTTCAACCGAAAATGGAATACTTGAATTTTCGATTGGAAAAATTAATTTTCAATCAAAAATTGAATTTCTAACAAAATATTTGAACTTTCAACAAAATAAGTAAACTTTTAACCAAACAGTAGAATTTTTAACCGAGCAAGATGAATTCCGATCTGTTTCGAACCAAAAATATAATAGTAGACTTTTCAACCAAAATAAAATTAACTTTTTACCAAAAATAGTTGGATTTTCCTGATAGGTTCTATTAATTTAGTTCGCAATTGAGTAAAAAAAAAGATAAAAAGGGAAAGTTTCTTGAAAACAGGGGAAGAAAGAAGAATTCTTCAAAAAAGGGAAATCGGGGAAAGAGTGTGAAGTCTGAAATACGAAAGTTATTCTCCAATGTATTAAGTTATTATTGAACTGTACTTGAAGTTGTTTCATTTTATGTCTTAAATTAAAAATTTTGAAAATGAGTTCTACAGATAATCCCTTTTAAAACGAACTTCCAGCGCAAGGTAGACTCTAGAAGTTCAAAATAATTTCTGTAATTGAAATTCAATACTTTAAAGGTGTTTAGATCAATGACAATAAATAATTGATTTAATAATAAATCATTAAGTTTCCCAAGAATTTGATTGAAAACTAAAAAAGTTAAAAAAATAAATAACTAAAAAATCAAAAATTAAAAAGTGTGAAGAAAAAAATTAAAAAAGAAACTCCTGGATATCTCGTTATTCATAATTACCAAAATAGAAACATATTTTTAAAAGTCTCTTATATAAAAAACTGAAACAATTAAAAAATGACTAAATAAAATGAAAATTGAAGAACCTTGTAAATAATAATAGGGAAAATTTCGAACTTTTGACGATGAAATTTCTCAAGCGAAATTGATGAAAAAAACTTTCAAAATATCTAATTATGCAAGAATAAAAAATAAATTACCAAGCAAAATTCCTCCGAATTTAAAAATTTCAACTACACCGGAGATGTCGACGAAAAATCTATAGAAGGGGAAGAAGGAGAAAACGTCTTCGTCATAATAAAAATTTGTTAAATTCGGGAAAATTTTCGTTTGCAATTTATTTTACACTTATTTTTGCATAATTAAATATTCTTTAATTTTTTTTATTAATTTAGCTTCTAAAATAGCATCTCCACAATTTAAGAGTTTTCTGCATTGATATTTACAAAGATCAAAAAATTTCTTTTATTATTTAGTTTTGTAAAAATTTTCAAGTTTTATATTGAAAAGAGTTTTGACAAATATTTTTTAAAATTTGGTAATTGTAGATGATAAGAAATCTGGAAGTTTTTTCATATTTTTTATTTAAGAGATGTTGAAAAAATATGTTTTCATTTATATAATTGTGAATAACACAAAAGCTGGGACTTTTGTTTCAAATCTTTAATTTTTGAGTCACTTTATTTTTTAACTTTTTCAATTCCTGAAGCAAACGATTTTTTTTTAAATTATTGTTTCGTTTAGTTATTCTTATTTTTAAGTCTCTTCATTTCAAACAATGCATAAGATCGGGCGTTTTCCAAAATTTGCAATTTTGTATTTATTAAACATTTTTTTTAGTTTTAAATTTGAACCTTAGAAAAATATATTATGAAAAGTAATTTATTTTCAATTTATTATGACTGTTTCTCACAGTTTTCAATTTGAAACTTTTTTACATTTTCATATTTATATAATTATGAAGAACACAAAATTCGGGAATTCTTTTAAACTTCCAAATTCATATTTTTAGTTTTTATTTTTATCCTGTCTATAAAAAGTGGTGTAACGTTATTTCTGGAAAATCTCATAATCATTGTTATTAAAAACCTCATTTTTTTCAATACTCGAAGTTGTCTTATGTCTCAAATTTGAAATTCTGAAAATCAATTCCACAAATAATCTCTTTTAATAGAAAAATTATGGAAAACCTTATGCGAATTGTTAAATTCAAAATTTTAATTTATCGATTAAATTATTGAAAATATCAGACATGTTTAATGTTCGTGTTCATCCTCAATAATAGGTATTTTTAGTTTTAAAAAATCATAAAATATTTCAGATTATCATTATTTTTGAGATTATCATTCAGTCATTAAATTCACAATTTTTTGTACAATATTTGGTTTTGTTGGTGTTTTTTTACCGGCAATCGGTACTTTTAATAAGAAATCATTGGATTACGAAGAAGGTCAAAAAAATTTGATCAACTTTAGGTTATGCTTGCGTTTTTCACCGGAAGTCGGCATGGAGTTCAAAAAAGATTTACCATTTTGGAAGAAATTTGAGTTATGTTAAATTTTTCACTGGGAATCTGTGATTTTAAACAAAAAACATTAGGTTTAAAAGAAGATTTGCAATTTTAGACAATTTTTTGTTATGTTATGTTAGTGTTCTTCGTCTAAAATTGCTTTTTGTGCGAAAAATATTAAATTGAAAAGAATTTTCACAAGATTTAAACAATAATAGGTCACGTTGGGGTTTCTCGCAAGTATAATATTTTCGATAATTGATGAAAATTGATATCTTTACTTGAGGATATCAATTTTCATCAATGATCAAAAATATTAGCCTTGCTTTTCTTTTTGATTACTTTAAATAAGAGATACAATGAAGTACGAATATGTTTTATCATTATCAGTTTTATAATTTAATTTGAAAACTGCGTGAGACAAAAAGAATAGCAATCGCATGCGTAGCGCGCATGTTTATTTTAAAGATAATTTTAAAAAGAAATTGTATTTAAAATGTATTATAATATATATATAATGTAATATTTAAAATATATTTCGTATGGATTATTGAAACTAAAAATGCAACTGATTGTTAATTCAAATAAGTGCACAATATTGAATTTGAACCGCTCCAAATTGAGCAATTCAAATATGTTTACTACGTAAACTTCCCTCCAAAATTGAGCAATTTTTAAAATGATTTCCGAAAGAGATATTGAAACTAAGGTGAGTAAAAAATAGCTCTGTTTGAAATCATTTATTTAACAATAGTTGACTTCCATTTTTTGGTTTTACTTTCGCTGTATAAAAGAAGCTGCGAACTCCTCTGTTTGGTTATTTAAAAAAAATTAAAATTATTGACCCTCAATACTGATCATTATGAATATTATTAATAATAACTTTATGATTTCTAAAGAAAACATTTGCACAAAAATGAAGCTGACGCGCAAAAATCCAAATAATTTTTGGTAATAAACAATTTTAAACTAAACAATTTTTTTAAAGGACGCTTAGACGTCTTTAATATTCGTAACGATTAACAAAGCGTGGAAAAAAGTATGGAAAAAGCCCCGTTTTGCCCTCTTTGGATTTTTGACTCCCGTCAGGGGCCCGTGTGGATAATCCATAGAAGAAATCCTATGAGGGTCCCCGCAGAGGGCCCTGGTCGTTTGCCCTCATAGTCGATTGGTTATAGTTTCTGAGTCCAAAGTGTTAATATTTTGTTGTCACTAAAAATTTTTATGTCTGTTTAATTCAGATATAAGAAAAACTGCATCGGGGGCCACGCTTGTATTGCCCTCATGGGCCCCATATGTCCTGAGGGAAATCCATGAGGACCCCCTGCGGGGGCCCACTTCATTTTTCCACACGGGTGGGTCTTTTTTCGTCGATTTTACAAGTCCTTATAAAGGTCTGACGAAGTTTGAGATTAATTTCAACTTTTTCCAATTTTAAACATCTTCAAATATTAAGCATTCAGAGTTGAATCAATTTAAAATTGGAATAGTGCAAATGACGTGTTGTTTGGAACATTGAATAATTTCAAACTAAAGCGTTCAAAATTCCACTAAATATAATAGGAAAATTTTTAATGTCGTATAATTTTGGGAATTTTTACACAGATATTTTTTTGTCTCTTAACCGAAATTTTGGGCACAAATCATGATAATTTAAATTTGTAAATGACCCTATTCTAGTTGTTAAATTTTTAGTCATCGAGAAAAAATGACAACGTCATTCATTTTATTTTTCCGTAAATAAAAATAGTTCACTGTAAGAATAAAAATAGTTTCTTATAATTCCATAAGCAACCCTAATTGTTTTTCAATTGTAAGCAGTAACTGAATGTAGAGGAAATGATTTGGTTGGTTAACTATATATAGATTATTCAATATTCTATGAAAATAATTCGTCGCAAAAAATTTAACATTTTTAATTTTCAATTTATGTTTTAAGGGAGTAAGTTCGATTGAAGACAGTTGAACTTTCACTTTATTTTTAATTAAAAACATGGTTAATCATTCAAATTGAAATATCAAATTTGACCCAATTCTTAATGAAAGTCAATAAAACTGGAATTCTAAAAATTTCAATCTCGTAAGCCTACAAAAGAAGGATGACAGACACGTTTCCGAAAACATTATTTTCGGTCTGTTAAATTTATATTTCTTACACGATCTTTCGTCTTGTACTTTTTGAAAATTGTAAGAACTTAAGCAACGAAAAAAAAATCGTCGTGTTCAAATGACAAGGTCTATCTCGGAACCTGCCATACTGAAATGTTTCTATATAAGAGACGTACGTCAGTGAGTCAATTAAGTAAAGATTCTCATTCTTCATTATTTGTTTGTACTCTCTCCCTTTGACAGGTTTAGGAGTCTTTACAGAACCATAACATTTCTTATTATAGACATTCCTTGTATACAGAAAGCGAAAGAGCCCATTCTGAAGTTGCGCACCGAGCCTAGGCTCGGCTCCCTCGTTGCGGAGAGCCCTTGAACTAAGCAAGTGAACATGCGCGCGCACTCAGTGCTGTCCGCTAATCACAGTCACTGACAGTGAAATGCTCGAGCGCGCTTTCCCACCACTTCTTCCCATGCGGCGGTTCTCTGCAACGAGTGAGCCTAGCCTGGGCTCGGTGCGCAGTCCGCTCTGCTTATATACTAGCTCAAACATTTAGGGGTTGAAATCACTCCTTCTATATTTTTTAGTCTTTTGCTGCTTCAAGAGCCAAAAAAGTCTTTTCTTTTTTGTTTTCACCCGAAATTGTTGTAATTGGAGCTGTTTTATAATATTAGCTCAAATTGTACAAATACTTACTCTCTAGAGTATCATAATTCTGAAAATCTACCCCTAGAATGCTTCGCTATATGACATACAATGTAAGATTTTGGACTTTATTGATGCAAATATTTTGTTTTGATATTTCTTTCTATTAGGAATCATCAATGATATTCGTTTTGGATAAGACAACCCTTGAATTATGTGCAATCCATCTCATTAATATTACCAATGATTAGAAAATATCAACATTACATTTCTGTGAGTAATGGATTCAAATATTTTGTTTGGACAATCATAATATTAAAACCGATTTTTTGTAACGATGATACTTCTTCTTATATTTATAAACCCTTCTTATACAAAAACCATCCTCCAAAAAATTTTACATGTTTTGTTCAGCAAGCAATGTTGATGATGATACATGTAACAGAACTGTTTTAAGAATCTTCATTTATGGTCACACACGTACATATAGTATATCCATTGGAAATTGCCTACACACACATACAGATTCACAATCGCACACATCATTCCTTCAACCCTTGTTACTCACAGCTTTCGACTCACAATCTTTCTTTTACGATATCAAAAATGAATGTGTGATATGATCATTGTATTACAATTCCAGCAATTGTGAGACTGAGCAAAAATTCCACCGCGATATAAATGCGGTCGGAGAATAGATATAATCAAGATAAAATCCATTATTCTATTTTTCTAATGATGGAAGATTGGTTTAAAAGATATAATATTATTCTATTTTCAAAGCACGAAGTTTTCGCAGTAGTGATATTTTTCGAAAAAGTGTTTTGTGCGTACCTTTTCTTGGACCATGCACATGTTATTACTGAGACATCACAACAAATATCACAAGAAGATTTTATCATTTTTGTTGAAACAAAATTTTACAGGAAGATCGAAATCTGGAGGTCTATTTTCTGCATATCTGCTTTTATACCAAGAAATTTCAAATATGTTAATAAATTTAGGTGAAGACAGTTGATTAGGCGTAAGAGACTGTAACTTTGTCATGTTGCTTCTGATTTGCAATTAATATCAGGCCTTAAAACAATAGTGGTGTCAGAGATTTTCGTACGAAAAAGTCCTTTTTTTTATTCTTGGACCAGATTGCCCAGATGGTTTTTCAAAACTACAAAAATGGGTTAAAGTAATCGCCCGTCGGCAGATATAATTGGCTGGATGATATAGCTATGCGTGGTAGAACAAGCTGTTTGAACATTTTCCACAGCTTTTGATTCTTGAAAGCTTAAAGTTCTTTAACTGTGCTATTCCGAATTGGAGCCACTTCGATTGGAGTTGAAGGTGTTACTTTTCCCATACCTCAAACTTTTTGGTTTGACATTGTTTTTGAAAGAGTTACATTATTTTTAAAATCATCGCATTGTTGTTTCATACCTCTAGTTCCATGTAGAGATGACAAAAAAACAAGTTTTGTGATTTTTCGCGAAACAATGTTACGCTGTTTCTTGAGTTGCCATACCCACCAACGTGATGGTTCAAACCGTGGCATATCCAAGTCACGCTTCTTTTGTAAAGTCATCTTCGAACATCTATATCGTAAACTGTCATGTTCGAATCAATAGCCTCCTTCAACTTGTCGAAAGTGTATTTTGTAAATTTGTATAGTTTATCTTCTCGGTCACCACCACTGTTAATTTGTCATAGCCAACTTTGTAATTGTTATTCTGAACAAAGCTTCTTCTTAGACCTTTGCTGAACGGATTTTAAAGGTGAACATTTCTTCTTTCCAGCGTTCAAAAAGTGAAGCTTATTTTTCATAGTCAAAATTGACTCTCTGCTCTTGATATAAACAACCAGGTACTTCATCATGATCGTTTCCTTCTTCTTCTTCTTCATCTCCATCTTCAATCGTTTAGATGTCCATTTTGACTATCTCCATCAGCAAACTTAAAGTGAACCTAATTTTCAAGAATAAATGAGGAATCAAACATGCTCCTCCTTTTAATGTCCTCTAATGAATCGTGTAGATGTGCCTCTTCAGAAGTTATTTCTGATGGCTGAATTCTGAATTTTTCCGCATTGAACTTTATTGTTAATAACGATATTATATTTGATGTATTGACCATTCTTTTATGTAGTTATACTTTATACAACAGAAAAATAACCTATATCTGGAAAAATACTCTTTTCTTTCGGTTTCTATACATGCCTAAATCTACGCAAAACGTGATGAATTTAATAATATGACAATCTGATACATGCGCAGTTATCAATGCAGATGCAGAAATGATAATGTCTTCATCATATCATCACTGTAAAAACTATAAATCTCTTCTTTCACAGTATCATTACTTACGTGTCCTGTTTTTGAATAGAATACCTTCATTCTGTTATTTTCAATGTAAAACAAATAACTCTCGGATCCCACTAGTGATCTCATTTTAGTACCACTCGAAATTGTTTTTTTCTGGGTCTCATTTTAATACCTGAAATTAGCCCTAAAATAATTTCCTGTTTTTGCCGTGATGCATCCGGCTCGTAAACAGGAAATATTCTGTTGATTCGCCTTTATTTTTGGCTCATTTATAAAATTTCGTAGAAGATAAATGATCAGTTGAAAGCCTTAAGCGATAAGGGTTGAAGGTATGGTGTGTGTGTGTATGTGTGTGTGTAATTTTCAATGGATATATGTACGTGCCTGACCATACATGAAAATTCTTCAAACAGTTTTGTTATATGTATCATCATCAACATTGCTTGCTAAGCAAAACATGTAAAATTTTTCAGATATAGATTTTGCACAACAAGGGTTACATAACATTGGTAATATTAAAGGGGTGGATTACATATAATAAGGGTTAGGTTAGTAAGGTTTATAATAAGGTACATAGCAATAAGGGTTGAAGGTATGGTGTGTGTGTGTATGTGTGTGTGTGTAATTTTCAATGGATATATGTACGTGTCTGACCATACATAAAAATTCTTCAAACAGTTTTGTTATATGTATCGTCATCAACATTGCCTGCTACATAAGCAAAACATGTAAAATTTTTGAGATATAGTTTTTGCATAACAAGGGTTACATAACATTGGTAATATTAAAGGGGTGGATTACATATAATCTATGGGTTATGTTGTTGAAGTCGAATATAATTGATCTTTCTCAATAGAATTAAATATGAAAACAGCAAGTCAACAACAGTTTGCAGCAAGAAAGTCCAAAATCTTATGTTATACGCCATATGGCGAAGCATTCTAATGGTAGCTTTTAAGTGTAAACGGTTGCCCAAAAAAATATTATTTTTCTCATAGCCTGAGACCCTCTTTTCACCCGTAAAATGACAAAAAAATTGGCACCGAACACTAACCTAACCCCCCATGTAAGTGAAATCAGTAAGGATTCTCATTAATTAATCAGTGGATTCGACTGCTAATTCAATCGTTTTCCCTCACTAATCAGTGCAATTCCTTACTGATTTGATTCAGTGATATACTTTTCACTGATTAAAAAGACAGTCAACTAGTTCAGTGTAAAAATTTTTGTTTTGAGTTAAAGGTGACGGAACTTTTCAATACTTTCTTCCGAGACAGTACCTCTCCATTTGGCAACGCAAGCAATAAATTCCGTGTTAGCCTAAAGTCCGAATTTTTTATTCGACAAAATTTTTTGCTTCGTCAGTGGCAGTGGCGCAATCCGGAGAGAGCGAGGAATCACGCTTGTTTTTAAACTTAATGAAACGAAAATCACGCTCTGATTTGGTCTGATTGATGTATCGTAACCAAAACCATTAATGAACGCGGTCATGTGGGTGTGCGAAAGCTTGAATGGTGACGCCGTTCCAGGAGGAATGAGGGTGCTCGAGTGCGTTCATCCGTTTGCCCATTCGTCCAAATTTTTTTTTTATCCAGGACTTCGGATATTATTGCGTGGCGTATCAATCACTGCCGCGTAGCGTTATTCGGTTAGTATTTTTTCGCCGTTTATTTTCGGAGCTGTCTACGGATTTCCGATGGGTGACCGTTAGGCGCAGAAACGTCCAGAAACGTCCGGACCTGGCATTTGATAAAAGGAAAAAAGAAAAAGGGACGAAACGAGGCAGGAGAGTCACAGTTGATTCTTGTTCATGTTCCGCTAAAAAAGCGTATAATTAAATTTTGTATATAAATTCCGTATAAAGTGCGGCTATATTTCATCTGCAGGAACTAATTATTATGCTCGAATTTTTCGATGAAACAATTGAAAAGATCATAGGGAGTAATCTAATTAATTTGAAATACACAGCGGCATCATTTTTAGTGCAACAGCACTTTCTGCTCTTTACCATGTAAGCCCCGATCAAAATGCAAAATAATGCGAATTGGACGCAGTCGACGTTAAATCATACTTTGCGTCAGATTACACTGGTTTGGGAAACAACGCGGTAGTTTGGCAACGCACGTCCAATGGGGATTGTGTAAATCGAGAATTTTGCCCAAATTTCATCCCGCATTCACTTTACTTTGTACATTATTCAACTTTAAATAATTCGATGCATAGTCATAACACAGAATAATATAACATTTTAATATTTAATATCTAGATGAGATTTTGGTGATTTTTTTAGGCATAATATAATAATAGTGAAGTACTAAATAGATAGAATTAATTTATGGTTCGAAATTGAAGAAAAGTTTCTTAAAGACTGAAATGAAATCTACTTTCTTATGAAAAGTTTTACGTACTATAATAGAACACAAAAAATCCACAAATTGAACATAGACTTCGAAACTACCTACTTTATGACTGATTAGAGACAAATGTACAATAATTGTACAAGAAAATGAAAAAAGAGGGTAAAAAAGAAAGTGTCAACCAAAGCAAATAAATTATAGGAATACTACACGTACCATTAATAAAAACTATATTAATTAATTTCAATTATTATCTGAAAATAAAAGTAAAGAAATTAATATCAAATGTTCTTTGGTCCATTTTTCTATTTTCTTATTAATATCAATCTTTTTTTGGGAAACCCCCATGAATCTTACTCCTTATTTTTTAACAGGTCCCCCAGTCACATCCACCCCCTTTCCCGAATTTATGTCAACTTCGCTGAAATCCATAATACCAAAGAGAAACAATGAGAGTGGACTTAAAAGTTTTGTTGAAAATTAACCATCTTCTTGGATATTCATATTTTTGGTTGAAAATTTAACTCTTTTGTTGATCATTCATCTTTTTCGTTTGATAATTCATGTCTTTTGGTAGAAATTTCATCTTTTTTGGTTAAAAATGCAACTGTCTGATTGACAATTAATCTGTTTTGGTTGAAAAATCAACTATTACATTTTCCGTTAAAAATTCATCTTTCTTGAGTAAAAATTAAACTACTCGATTGAGAGTTGAACTATTTTATCAAAAATTCATTTTTTTGTGGGTTGGAGATTCATCTCTGGTCGAAAATCAACTATTTTGTTGAAAATTGGCTTTTTCAAGGCCGAAAACTACTGTTGTTGAATGAAAATTTAGTTACTCCATCCGAGGTAGGTTTTTTCTCATTTCTTCAAAAATCAATTTGACCAGTAATCGAAACAAGAACATCAAAAATATTAATTACTTTATTACCCTGGTCGATGAAATAACATCAATATTACATTGGAAATTTGCTTTTTTTGACCGAAATCTTTTGTTTTAACAGAAAATTTAATTACTCCACTTTTGGTCAAAAATTAATCTTGTTTAGTTAAAAATGGAACTACTTGGTTAAAAATTCATGTAATTTATTCAAAATTCATCTTTTTGGTTCAAAATTGGAATATTTTGTTGAAAATTCGGCTTTTTGACTTCAAAATTCAACAATTTTTCCAAAGCTTTTTTAGTCTCTTGACTGAGAAATCTTTTTTTGGTTGAAAATTCAACTATTGAATTTCTCGTCAAGCATTCATTTTGTTTGGTTTAAAATCAAACTACTTGGTTAAAAGTTGAATTACTTTGTTAAAAAACCATTTGCTTGGTTAATGATTGATTATTTCAGTTGAAAATCCCTCTCTTCGGTTGAAAATTTTATTATTCTGTTGAAATTTCGTTTTTTTTGTTGATTGAACATTAATT
The DNA here is from genome assembly GCA_032362435.1 of Melikaiella ostensackeni. Taxonomy (NCBI): domain Eukaryota; kingdom Metazoa; phylum Arthropoda; class Insecta; order Hymenoptera; family Cynipidae; genus Melikaiella; species Melikaiella ostensackeni. The sequence goes on along the minus strand of JAUMHM010000087.1, from coordinate 12,627,440 downwards.
TTGTTGACTGAAATATTAACTTTTCTATTTTTGGTTGAAAATTAATCAGTTGAAGATTTAACTATTTGGTTAAAAATTCGTCTTTTATAGTAGAAAATTAATCCTCTTGGTTGAAAATTGAACTATTTGGCTGAAAATTCAACTATTTTGTTGAAAATTCAATACTTTCACTTGAACGTTTAGGAATTTCCAGCGTTTTAATTTGCATTTAATATAATCTTGATCAATTTCATTCGGGAGATTTTTTTTTATTCTTCCTGCTTCAGGTTTTCGAGCTGAATCAATTTAATTTTTTGCCTTAAAAATGTGCAAATTTTTCAATTTCTAACAGATTCAGAATCGCCTCGTTAAATCAATTATGGTTTATTTCGGAATAATCAAACTACAGTTCAATTTAGAAACTCATTAATTGATTTATACTTACAGTTGATGAATTTAAAACGTTATTTATCGAAAACTTTCAAAATGAAATATTTTAGAATCACGTATTGTAAACTGAATGAAATCATAATTAAAAAAGTTAACTATTGAACTTAACATTTAAAAAAAATATGAAGCAGAACTTTTTTTAAATTGCATTATATCAACTTCATACTGAACTCTGTCTGAAGTTGACCTGTATCGACAAGCGACAAAGTGGACTATTTTAATACGGACGTACAGATTTGATATCAATTTGTGATATTTCAAGTGATTGAATACATTTTTCTTCTATAAATTTGCAAAATTTCCGATCAAAAAATAAATTCCCTGTCATTTCCCGGTTTCCCGGTCCAGCGGCCACCCTGAGAATGGTAATAAACAAAACTATATCCTGCCGTTTTCTCGAACTTCATCCAAATTTTCTCTTGGTGAAATATTGTAGATCTAGAATAATCATGGCAATTTTAGCTTTCTTCATAACTTTTTTACTTCTAGTTATAGCTTGTCTACTGCCGATAATCTTTCTATCCTTGTTTATACAAAGGAATGGAGTCACCAACTTGTTCTATCCTCTTTTCGTTTAAGGCAACATTGCATACTGTTTTCTCGTCTTTTTTTCAAACAAGATGATTTTTGTTTCATTCACGTCAATCCAGAGACTCATACTCTTCATGCTGGTTTCCATTCTGCTTATCATTCTCTGCTAATTGTCGACTGATTCTGCTGTAACAATATTATCATTTGCAAACGCCACTCCACGTACTTTCACTGTCCCAAGATCAGTATCTCCATTCTTCGACATCTTTCCATGTATATATTGAACATCTAGGAGGACATAACGCATTATCGTCTAGCATTTTTTTGCCTCCTTCCGCTTTGATTTTATTCTTACCTTCTTTCACTAGTATCTTGGCCTTTCTGTTTACAACCCTATAAACATTTCTTAATCTAGTCCTTTCTTCATCGCTAGGACCTTTAATATTCAACATTTTCGAGCACGCTTGCTTTTTCACGTCGAGAGCCATGCGAGTTTCATCATTCCACCAAGCATCTCTAGCCTTTCTTCCGACAGCCGCAGTATCGCACACTTCAGATGCACTATTGAAGATGCTATCCCGTAGTATTATCCATGGATTCTTTCCATTTTTATTGCCTATTTCCATCTTCCAGACTTCTTCATGATGCCCTAAATATTTATTCAGTTTTTCACGATATACTAATTGTATTTCTGGTTTCTGCAAATAGTGATCCATTCCGCATTGCTGTACCGATGAAATTCATGAGAGAATGAGGTACAACGTATGTTGTTGGAAAAGACCATTTCGCTAGATGAAACCGAGGCTCGTTTTCCACCACTTACGAAAATCATAAATAAATGAAAATATTAAGTGGAAAAGCACTCTGAATCTTCAATAAAAATGATAAAAATATTTCCCTTGAGGTTCAAATTTGTGCATTTTGTCGTTCACTTCGCTACTTTAAACAGAAGCTGACGCAACTCAAAAGCAAAACAAAAAGTACTTTCTTTAAAATGTAAACAGAAGTGCATTTGAACTCGCTTTTTGCATAATAACTGTTATTTTAACGGCTCCGGGTAAGGAGGGTACGTTGGCGCACCTAAAAGGAAACATGAATTTAAAGGAAAAATATCCAGACGTAAATGATGAAAAATGTGCTTTAGGTATAGTTTGATATTTTGTCTACCACCTTGATCAAAAAGTTTCAGGACTTTATTTTTAAAATCAAAAATACAAGTTTATTCATCATAATCGATA
>JAUMHM010000087.1:12583138-12625142 GCA_032362435.1 Melikaiella ostensackeni | reverse complement strand
TATATATAGGAAACTTCAGGGTTGTGATATATTTACAAAAGAATCAACTTCAAATGTTCAAAATTAAATAAATTTCAATATAAAAAGTATCATTTACTGAAAAATAAAGATATTTTAATTCAAATAATTCACAATTGAAATTTTTAAAATTGAAGCACTGAAAAAAACAACTCCTGATTTGAAGAAGAGGATATATAAAATGAAACAATTTTATGAGCGGTATCATTTAATTTAGACAATTTTCAATTGAGAGACTTCAAGAATGCTGTACAATTTCAAACTGACAGCTATTCAAAATCGGTTACGTTAAAATTATAACTTTCGAAAAGGAGAAGAGTCAAAAAGGGCCTTTTTGGACTTAGAATCAGAAAATAATCTTTTCTATGGAAATAAAAAGTCGGCAAAATTTCTTGATTCAATAACCAATTAAATTACATAATTTTCGAGGAGATAGAAAATTCAAATTCTTTTACAGTTTTCATTTTTTATCTTCTCGATAAATTTTCGAATTTGAATGTTTCTTGTGACAAAACTTTCCTACAAGTTTGAGAAATTAAGGGCAAACTGATTTAAACTTTTTTCAGTTTTCATTTCGACAAAAAAGTTATAGTCTTATTGTAGGCCTAAAAAACTGAAAGTCTTAAAAATTGAACAATTTTTCATTCGAAATATTAGAAAATCGTTAAATTTCGAACTGATACTCGAACTCAATTTTTAAACTTTGAAACATTAAAAAGAATGCCGATTCTAATACCGAGCAATTCAAAAATTAAAGTGTTGATGTGCGAAATTGGGTAAAACTCAATTTGAAGATTGCAAAAAGGACGTGAAGAAAAATGAACAAAAATTATACATACTTCCGAACCTGAAAAATTGAAAAATTTCGTAATTATAATTGTAATTTCAAATTTTCAAACTTGTGTGCAAAATTGCCTCGGAAAATATTTGAGAAATTTGAAGAAATAAAAGTCGTCACTGAAATTTGTCAGTGATGGGAAGTAACTAGTTCCTTTTAACCAGTTAGTGTGAGTAGTTACTTTTTTTGGTAAAGATAGTGGTAACGAAATTACTTTTGTAAGTAAGTAACGAATTGGTAACTAGTTACATTTTTTGCAGTAACAGTAACTATAAAAATCGTTACATTTTTAGTTACTTTCGAAATGTAGTTCACAAGTTTTTTTTACGACAATCAATCAATTTTATTGCTTTTCCAACTATTTTTTTCTTTTTCACTATTTGAATTGTGGCCGCAGATAGCCATAGAGATTTATAGCCCAACATAGGAAAATTGGAATTTTTCTCCCACCCTGGGATTCAAAATCTTCTAGAATCTATAAAAACGTTTAGAAAGAAATACAAAAATAAAAAAAGAGTTAAATATCCATTTCTCTCCGGTTGATAATGAATTTCTTTAACCGAAAATTCAATTATTCCAGTTATTGCACTTATTATTTCAATTGAAAATTCATCTTTTTTGGTTGCAAATGTTATAATTTGGTTGAAAATTTAATTCCTTTGTTCGAAATTGAACAATTTTGAAAGAAAATCATTTCATTCGGTTAAAAATTCAACTGTTTTGTTGAAAATTAGTTTTTTGATTGAATTAAACTGCTCTTGATTGAAAATAATTTTTTTTTAGTTGAAGTATATGGACTATTACACTTTTAGTTGAGGATTCATCTTTTTTCGTTGAAAATCGATTTTTCAATTAAAAATTTAATTATTACATTTTTTGTTGAAAATTGATCTTTTTTAATTGAAAGTTCATCTATTTTGTTCAAAATTTGTCTTTTTTAGTTGAAATTTCAACTATTACATTTATCATTGAAAATTCATCGTCCTAGATAAAAATTGTATTACTTGGTTGAAAATCAACTTTTTTGTTGAAAACTTACCTGTTTGGCTTGAAATTTTAACAATCTGGTTGATTTTACTTCTCTCTTGACTGAAAATTCAACCATTTTGATGAAAATAATTTTTTTCGTTGAAAACAACTTTTTTTGATTTGAAATTAAATTGTTTTTTGGTTGGAATATCAACTATTACATTTTTTGTTGAGGATTCATCGTTTTCTGTTGAAAATTAATTTTTTTCAATTGAAAAATTAACTATCCCATTTTTGGTTGAAAAATTGATCCTTTTTAGTTGAAAATTCATATATTTTGTTTAAAATTTGTCTTTTTTAGTAAAAAAATTAATCTTCTTGATTGAAAATTCATCTCTTTGGTTACACATTGCACTATTTTGTTAAAAGTTCATCTTTTGTAGCTGAAAATTCATGTGTTTTGTTAAAAATTCATCTCTTTGGTTTCAAATTAAACAATCTTGTTGAAAATTCGTCTTTTTTGTTATAAGTTTCATCTATTACATTTTTCATCGAAAATTCATCTTCTTGGATAAAAATTGTATAATTTGGTTAAAAATCAACTTTGTTGTTGAAAACTCACCTTTTTGGCTTGAAATTTTAACAGTCTGGTTGATTTTATTTCTCTCTTGACTGAAAATTCAAGTATTTTGATAAAAATTTTTTTTTTTGGTTGAGGATTCATCTTTCCAGTTGAAAATGAATTTTTTCAATAAAAAATTTAACCAACCCATTTTTGGTTGAAAATTGATCTTTTTGAGTTGAAAATTGATGTATTTTGTTTAGAATTTATCTTTCTTTGGTAAAAAATTATGTTCTTGGTTGAAAATTTATCTCTTTCGTTTCAGAATTTAACTATTTTGTTGAAAATTCATCTCTCTTGATTGAAATTTAAAATATTACATTTTTCGTGAATTAAACTTTTTTGGACAGAAATTTTATTATTTGGTTGAAAATCAACTTTTTTGTTGAAAATTTGCCTTTTTGGCTTGAAACTTCAACAATCTGGTTGATTTTTTTCTGTCTTGACTACAAATTCAACTATTTTTTCGAAAAATTGTTTTTTGATTAAATGTAAGTCTTTTTAATTTAAAATAAGAATATTTTTTGGTGAAATATCAACTATTACATTTTTTGTTAAGAATTCATATTTTTTCGTTAAAAATTATTTTTTTCATTTGAAAAAAATTCATGTATTTTGTTAAAAATTCGTCTTTTTTTTTGATAAAAAATTATCTTCTTGGTTGAAAAGTCATCTCTTTGGTTTCAAATTTACTTATTTTGTTGAAAATTCGTCTTTCTTGGTTGAGTTCAGTTGTATATGATTTAAAATGAAAATCTTTTTAGGCTAAAATTTCAACTATCATCTCTTTCATTGAGAATTCACCTTTTTTAATTGAAAGTTAAAATACTTTGTTAAAAATGTTTTTTTTTTGGTTGAAGTTTCATCATTATAGTTGAAAATTTATCTCTTTCGTTGAAAAATTAACTATTTTGTTAACATTTTTTTGGTTGAACATTCTTTTTTTGAAATGAAAATTTAACCATTTCATTTTTGGTTTAAAATTTATATTGTTTAGTTAAAGATTTAACTATTTGATTGGATATTTCTCTTTTTTATTAGAAAATTCATTTATTTTGATGAAGATATGCCTGTTTTGCTTGAAAATTTATCCCTTTTTGTCGAAAAATTACGTGATTTTTTGAAAATTCAAAGTCTTCTAAAACATTTTTTGTTGGTCTTAGAATATTGTAAATCTTCTTGAAGTGGAAGTTGTAACTAGGTAAATCGAAAGAAACACTTTCAGAAAGAAATAATTAATTTTCAACGCCAAAGAGATTTATAGCCCAAAATAGGAAAGCTGAAATTTTTCTTCCAGACTGAAATTAAAAATTTTCTAGAACACTCCTCGTTTCAGAAATATTATGTAAGTCATTACTAATGTACGACTTTCATTAAAAAGTGTAACAACTATCACGCGAAAGTTATGAATAAATGTTTGTAAAAATGAAATTGGGATACATATTTCTAAAATACAAAAGTAACTAAAAACTAAGGATAGTTACTTCTTTCGTAAAATGCAACTAAGAAAATGTTACACTATGAATCGGTAACGATAACGATTACTAGTTACTTTTTTTGTAATGTAACGGTAACGATAACTAGTTCATTTTAAAAAGTAACTTACCCATCACTGATACTACCTGTACGTTCCAGTTGATGGTGACAGTAGTGATATAAGATACATTCTGTGACTCGCTAAATGATATTATAGGTACTTGCGATCCTGTGGAAAGAGTCATTCTACTCAGGGATATAAATAGCTGGGTTGGTGCAACGCGAAGGTACCGACAGAGTACTTGTTCATTTCGGAGACCCCCCAAAAAAACGGTGACGGGAAAAACTGATTACCTCACGCTTAGAAAAAGGCTTGTTTATTACAAATACTTGATCTACATGTATACTTGGTGTAAAGAACAAAGCCACAGTATAATTGACTTTATTATAAAGGATGAGAGAATTAGAGGGCTGGTAAGAGGTACAAGAATTATGAGAGGCTCCAAATGTGGAACGGATTGCTACTTCATAGGTTCAAGAATCAACCTAGGTCAAGGATGGAAAAGAAGAAGAATTAGTAATAACTCAAAGTGGAAGCGAGTTAAAATAGAAAGTTTGCAGAAATCAGAAGTACAAAGAGTGTGTCGTGAGGAGCTGAATAAATATTTGGGACAACATCAAGAAGATTGAAAGACGGAATAAGGCTATAAAAATGTAGAGGGCGCATGGATAATACTACGGAATAGCATCTTTAAGAGTGCATCTGAAGTGTGCGGTACCGCAGCTGTAGAAAGGTCGTACCTTCAAGAGTTCATCTGTAGTGTGAGGTACTTTAAGTGTAAAAAAAAAAGACTGGAAGTGCTTGGTAGAATGATGAAGTCCACGTGGATGTTATGGAGAAAAAGCAAGTTTACTCAAGAAAGTTCCATATTATGGAATGGAATTCCATATTAATGGAACAGTACCAAGGTGATGATTCGACCAGTAGTCTGCTTTTAGGTCAACATCTGTAATTATCTGGAATAATTATGAGAGCCAGGGGAGTGTTCGCAATTCGCGAATTTGAATTCCCACGATTGAATGCGTTAATAATTAGTTGCTGATATACAGCTTCGTTAAGAGCATACATAACAGATCATGACTCGAGTGATAGAGACCAACGAGCAAATTGGAAGGATGCCAAGGACTTCTCTAGACTTCAACCACGAAGATCCACCTCAACACCCATATAATTTGACAACTAAGCTATATTCCTTTTCGCTTTTAAGTTTTCTCAGTCGAATCGATTGTAAACATTTAATATTATGGACCATTTCAATTGGTACGTTTCCATTAAAACTAGTTCGTTTTGGAATAATACGAATATTTATTTCGGAAACAGAAACTCTTTTTTGTTAATAATAATCTCGCAAACTTGTTATTTATTTCCCCTTCCAACAAATGGTGTAATTTCTACAACGGTTTTCACTTTTAGTTGAGTCACATCCCTCGTTATATCACATTTCACACAATAGGTTCGGAACGATTCAATGCGAATATTATAATTCTTGAATCCTTATCTCCCTCATCTAATCTCACCTCATCACATGAGGTACCTACATCGCACAAGTACATCAAAATTATGGGGTGTTTAGAGGTTCATTCCTTCTCTTCCCGCTGCAGCGACAGGTACAATATTACCGATTTTCGTGAGTAGAATTCGAATCTCGGAACGAGAACTCGTGATTCCGCATTTCCAGCCCCACGTTTCCCTCCCCTACTTCCCCTCTCAAGCCACCATCATCTAGCAACGTCTGCGAATGGCGGACTGACCATAGGTTGGGATGCGGGAAATCCCACAGGCGCCCACCCTGCCGGTGCCTTCCTCAGCACCTCAGCACCCCAGAAAAGTTATTATTATTTGAATAAGGTATTTCTAGGGAATTTCAAGAAAAATCTACAAGAAAATGAACCGTGTATTTGGAGAAGAATTAGTTCGAACTTTTGAAAGTTCCGTTCCCGCCTCATTGAGGACGCCACCCCAGTCCGCCACTCACGTCTGCTTCAAGAATCTAGCCACTCCTCACTCGGCTCCCAGCCGTATTTATCGACGATTCGATGGCAAGGGTCTGGTTTATTAGCTTTTTATTGGCGTCGATGAGCTTTATCACAGCATAGCGTGGCATTACGTGGAGGAAATATACTCTTGTCGGCAAAGCAAAAGTAATGAAATATCACTGAAGCATGGATCGCAGGATCCTGAACTGAACCTCAAGTGGCTTGGCACTCCTTAACGATATAATTGTACAGCATCTGCGTTCGCATCCTCGAGAAGAGTGCTTGGCTTGAGACTTAAGTGAGCAAAAAATGGATCGAAAAAAGAAAAAATTGACAATTAAAACGAGAGGCTCGTTAGCAAGAAGAACACCGGGAAATTAGTAACTCGAGGAGTCAAACTTGAAACGAGTTCCAAATTCCACGCTTCAGGAGAGAAAGTGGTTAAATACCTCGTTAAATTCTGGTCCTATTAAATCAACCAAACGTCAGCGAGTTGGGTTTTTACAATCAAGGTTCTTCACGTATTTAAATCCCTCATTTAATCAACATGATTCACTCAAATGATGAGATTTTAGTAATCGTGGTAAGAAAACGTCCATTAATTACGTACGGATGATTTTTGATATTTTAGACCCCTTCCTTCCATATTGTGAGGACTCTTAAGATTTTAGTGACCCACCCACCCCCCCCCCTCTTACGTAAAATTTCACATGGTTACTCAATATATCAACAATATTTAATATATCATTATTTAATATAAAATATATTCACTGTAAACGAGATTTCAAAATATTTCAAGGGATTTTAAAAGATTGAAAAGACTTATAGGGATTTGGAAGTATTTGAAGAGATTTCAAGGGATTTTGAGGTATTTCAAAAGATTTTAAGGGATTACAAGAGTTTTAGGGTATTCCTAACGATTACAAAGAATTACACGAGGTTTCACAGATTTGAAGTAATCTTGAAAAATTTCAAGTATTAGAAGAAAAAACCTAGTACAATTCCAGTGCCAACCTAAATTTTTTCAGGGATTTTATAAGATTTTGAGGGACTTCAAGGAGTTTAATTAGGTTTTAAGAGATTTTATGGCACTCCAAGAGATACCGAAGGATTTCGACGGATTTTAGGGGATGTAACCCTTTAATACCCACTGGGAATTTTGAAGGATTTCAAGAGATACTGCAGCATTTTCGCGAATTTTGAAAAATTTCAATTGGATATTGAAGATTTGAAAGGATTTGTAGGAATTTCAAAAGAAGTCACGAAACTTCAAAGGAATTTAAAGGATTTCAGAAGACACCAAAGCATTTTTACGAACTTTGAAGGATATCAGGGAATTTTGATTGGTTTTCGAAGATTTGAAGCGATTCAAGGAATTTCATAAGATTTCAAAAGATTTCACGGAAATTTAAATGGTTTCGGAGTATTTTATGAGATATAATGCGGTTTCGATGATTTTACGGGATTTGGAAGGATTTGAAGAGATTTTGAGAATTGAAAGGTATATCCACGTATTTTAAAGGATTTCGTGAGATTTCGAAACATTCAATGGAAATTTAAAGGATTTCCGAATATTCTAAAGAATTTCAAAGGATTTCGAGGAATTTCGGTCGCTTTTGGAATATTTGAATGGATTTCCAAATATTTTAGTGGATTTCAAGCGATTCGGAAAGATTCCCATGGATTTGAGAGATTTCAATAAATTTCAAAGGGGTTTCAAACACTTCAATAGATCTCGTAATACTTAAAATATTTTACGGAACTTCAAGAATTTTAACAGATTTTTGGAGATTTTAAAAGATTTCAAAGAAATATGAGGGATTTTTATGGATTTCTGAAGATTTCAAGGGATTTCGATGATTTCAAAAGATTTCGCGGAAGCTCAAAAAAATATAACGGACTCCAAGTGTTTTGAGAAATTCCGAAATATTTGAAAAAAGTAATGGGATTATGAAGGATTTTAATGGATTTTAAAAGATACCAAAGTATTTTCACGACTTTTGAAGGATTTTCATTGAATTTCGAAGATTTAAAGGGAACTGGAAGAATTTCAAAAGAAGTCTCGGGATTTCAAAGGATTTTCAAAGATTCCTCGCAATCTCAAAAAATTTGAACGGACTCAAAGTGTTCAAAGAAATATCGAAATATTTAAAAAGAAGTCATGGGATTTCAAAAGATTTTAATGGATTTCAAGAGATAATAAAGTATTTTCACGAATTTTGAAGGATTTCAATTTCATAGGAATTTCGAGGATATTAACTAATTTTTCGAGATTTTATGGGATTTTAGAGCATTGTAAGAGGTTTTTGTGATATTTCAAGAATTTCAAGCGATTTCAAGGATTTCTAAATATTGCACGCAATCTCCAAGGATTTCAAGCTCAATCATTTTCAAGAGATTTCAAGAGATTATGTACGATATCCATGGAATTTGAACGATTTCAAGGATTTCTCATACGATTAAAAAATTTTTGAAGGATTTACACAAATTTCAAAAGTTATTACTGGATTCCAAAGGATTGCAAATATTTCAGGGATTCCACGAGATTTCATAGAACGTGTAGATCAGGTTTCAAGAACGTTTGAATCCTCGACTCTATATTTATTGAAAGAATGTAATGCGAAAAATTACATAATCAAAAAGAAATAAAAAACAAATAATAATATAATGTGTATGATAGTGTGAAAAGTACTTTTAACAGCCAAAACTGGTTTCAATTAGCATATAAAGTGACAAAATAATTAGAAAGAGGAACCTTACGTAAGAAATGCTTTGACCCCCCCCCCCCCCACCCTCCCAAGTAAGAATTCGTTATATTTTCTAGGCCCTTTCCCCCCGAAAAAGTCTTACGTAATTAATGAATGCTCCCTACTACTTCTGATTGATTGTTTTCGGCAAAATGAGTGGTTACCTTTCTAATATTATCATCTGATTCATAACAAAAGCATTCAATAATGATAAAAATTTTTTCTGAAGATTTGTAAATCATTTCAATTTTCATTCTAAAAATAATTTATTTCCTCTTCAGCGAAAAATACATCCAATAGAGAGTATAATTGTACAACAATTGGCAGCCTATTTTCATCGCAAAGTGAAGTTTAATTTCCGGTTCAGCCAACCACAATTTCTCCTGGAGCCGTCTCTTGAATAGAAGCTTTTACGCGGCTTAATTTTATTCCAATAAATTGCTTTGTCTTTTCATAGTGACTTTCATCTTGATTTCAGCTTCAGAAAAGTACAATTTTCATTTTATTATAAAACTATATGGACAACAAAATATTTGTTTGACCCAACAAGAATGTTTAGTCAGTACAATTTGGTTGATTCAAGCAAACGAGCTTGGACCAAACCATTTTATTAAATGAACAACACTTTTTTTCTGAGTGTAGATATATTCATATTATATTGGAAATTTTTTAAATATTTCAACTTGTATGCCGACGATACTTGAATAACAAAACCCCTTGTTTATTATGATCGTTGCCCATAGTACTTTTCAAGATAAGATTTACTTTCAGAAATAAACATAAACATTCCGAGCATGATTTTATCATGACATTTTACATGCATTACAACGTGTTTCACGGATAGTCTCGTAACCTGATTCTACATGTATTGTAATTCATTTGCTCGCTTTGTGCTCTCGGAGAAGAGATTCGATCGGAAAGTAATTTATCATGTCAGGCATTAACCAAAGAGCTCTTCGCCTAAGGTTATCGACTACCATCAAATAAGTATCAGCATTTTCGACGTGCAAATTTATAAATACGCTTTTACTCATAAAATACATATATTTACAAAAATATTAAACCCGTTTCTTTTTGTTGAATCAATAATATGATCAGTATATCTGATATTATTTCGGAATCTATAAATAACTTTATTCATCAGAACATACAGGTATTCATTAAATGCATGTCTCTCAAAAGCAACATTCGATCCGAAACCATGTTTCGCATGCGCAATTCAGAAGATTTATGTGCATATTCCAAAGAGAGTCTGCAACTGACGTATCGTGAAATTTAAATGAGAACCATGCGAAAAGAATTGGTCAATAAACGAGCGTAAAATGTTAAGCAATTAACGAAACGATTATGCGTCAGTGAATCAAGCGCGAGCGCTCAAAGTATCAAATACTTACTAAGATAAACTGCACTGAGGGTACTCGTGTAATTGCTGCTATGGGGTTTCATAATATAAACGGCCAAATCACTGTCATCGAAATTGGTACCCCGAACCAATATGAATTTAACATATTTCCTAGTTTTCCCACGAATCTTATAAAATAGTTAAATACAAACCAAAACATGTGATTTTTTTAATTCAAATAGTTTGCATTATTAAATGGAGACTTAAAGTCACATCAACTGCAGTAATCATTTACGACTACAATAGGTTTTATACATTTTGTAGTTATAGATGAAACATTATTCTATCTAATTCATAGGTAGGTAATGTTTGATACTGAGCACTGAATTTCAAATTTGATTATTTGAACAGAACAATATATGTAAGAATTCACAACAAACACAACGCATAAGAACACTGTTCGAAGCTTCCATTAGATGATATGTTGAATATCGATGGCTTGAAAATAGTTCAGTACATTGGTGAATGTATTCGTATCGGATAGCATTTTCTTAAAGTCCGTCCCAAATTGGTGGTGAATACGCCTATCGATGCATTCCTCGCAGTCAACCAATATATGATGTTCGACGATAAGAATATCACACAAATCACATTGCTCCGACCGAGTTCTGGTGATTAGGTAAGAATCGGTTAAGTTAGAGTGTCCGATTCTCATCCTAGCAAGCGTCACTTGGTCTCTACGGTCTTCTAAGATGATTTGCTTTTTTTGGAAATTCATCTCAAACCAGGTGCAGCTGGGTATTACCGAAGGATTTTCAATGATCATTCCAGAGGGTTTTGGCGGTTTGACGTATATAGTTCGTAAAGTCTTTCTGATGTACGGAAACCGACTCATTAGGCGCAGGGTGTAGACATGCTGATTTGGCAAAAGTATCTACTGTTTCGTTTTCTTTGATTCTCAGATGAGCTGGTATCCAGATTAGGATGATTTCCTTTCCCCGATTTCTCAATGTCCAATAGGTTTCATGAACTCCTTGTACTGTATGATTGAATATGTTGCTGTTTTTATGGCAATTCAAATAGATGTTGACAAATAGGATCACTGGGTCTCTACGGTTTTTGAGATTATTTGATTTTTGAAAAAGTCGTCTCTAACCAAGTGCAGCTTGGTATTAATGGGGGATTTCTAACGATCATTTCAGAGGGTTTTGACAGCTTGACATACGTAGTTCCTGTAGTCTTCGTGATGCACAGGAACGGACACAGTAGGCGCTGGAAGTGGACATGCTGGTTTGGCTAAAGTGTCTATTGTCTCCTTTCCTTCGATCCCCACATGAGATGTTACCCAGATTTCCTTTCCTTGATTTGTCAATGCCCAATAGGTTTCTTCAACTTCTTGTACTATGTGATCAAATTTGTTGGTATTTTTAATGGCAATTCAAATATTTGTTGTCAAATACGGTCACTGGGTCTTTACGGTTTTCTAAGATGATTTGATTTCTTAAAAAAATCGTCTCAAACCAAGTGCAGCTTGGTATTGTTGGAGGATTCCCAATTATCATTCCAGAGGGTTTTGCCGGCTTGACATATGTAGTTCGTGAAGTCTTTATGATGTACAGGAATCGACATATTAGGTGCAGAGAGTAGACATGCTGATTTGGCTGAATTACCTACTGTCTCGTTTCCTTCGATTCCCACATAAGATGGTATCCAGATTAGCATGATTTCCTCTACTTGATTTCTCAATGTCCAACAGGTTTCTTGAACTTCTCATACTATGTGAACACATTCGTTGGTATTTTTGATGGCAATTGCAATAGTTATTGTCAAATAGCGTCACTTTGTATGTATGGTTTTCTGAGATGATTTGATTTTTTTTTGTTTAAATCGTCTCTAACCAGGTGCAGTCTGGTATTGTTGAAGGATTTTCAATCATCATTTCAGAGGATTTTGTCAGTTTGACATATATAATTCGTCAAGTCTTTCTGATGTACAGGAACCGACACATTAGGCACAGGGAGTAGACATGTTGATTTTGCTCAAGTGCCTACTCTGCCGTTTTGTTCGATTCCCAGATGAGACGGTATCCAGATTAGGATGATTCCATTTCCGTAATTTCTCAATGTCCAATAGGTTTCTTGAACTTTCTGTACTATATAATCAAATTTGTTTGTATTTTAGATGGCAATTCAAATAGTTGCTGTCGAATAGCGTTACTTGGTCTCTACGGTTTTCTAAGATGATTTGATTTTTTTTTAAAATCGTCTCTAGCCAAGTGCAGCTTGTTATTGTTGCAGAATTTCCAAGGATCACTCCAGAGGATTTCGACAGCTTGACATATGTAGTTCGTGAAGTCTTTGTGATGTACAGGAACTGACACAATAGGCATAGGGTGTAAACATGCTGATTTGACTAAAGTGTCTACTGTTTCGTTTCCTTCGACTTCCACATGAGATGCTATCCAGATTATGGTGGCTTTCTCTCTTCAATTTCTCAATGTCTTATAGGTTTCTTAAACTTCTTGCACCATGTGTTTGAATTTGTTGGTTTTTTGATAGCAATTCCAACAGTTGTTGTCAAATAGCTTCACATGGTCTCTACGGTTTTCTAAAATGATTTGTCTTTTTTGAGGAAATCGTCTCCAACCAGGTGCAGCTTGGTACTGTTGGAGGATTTTCAATGATTATTGCAGAGGGTTTCGACGGCTTGACATATGCAGTTCGTTAAGTCATTGTGATGTACAGGAATTGACACATTAGACGCAGAAAGTAGACATGCTGATTTTTCTAAAGTGCCTACTGCCTCGTTTTCTTCGATTCCCAGATGAGACAGTATCCAGATATAAGGATGATTTCCATTTCTCGAATTCTCAATGTCCGATAGATTGCTTCAATTTCTGGTATTATGTGATCAAATTTGTTGGTGTCTTTGATGGCTTTTGAAACAGTTGTTTAGTCTGAAATGGAAGGCGATCAAATTACCGATTATAAAATTTTATTTAGCTGAGAAAATTAGGAAACTTTGTAAGTTAATTTTAGAAAGATTTTTCTCAAGGTTTTTCAGTTATGAGCGCTCACATTTATGAATGATGGATTTATAGTCAATAAGTTTATAATTTTACGAGAAAACCTTTTAATATTGCGATAAATCTAATGTCCTTCTCACTAAAATAGTACTAAAACCTTTCCTAGAATAAAAGTAATATATTCCAAAACTCAGTGTCCTAATGTGACACAATCTTTTGATCGATCATAAAAAATTTAATTAAATATCCGTTTCGATAGTAATAACCTGTCTAACTAAGTTTGACCGACTCTTCATCAAAGTTCGATCGCTCCGTTAGATGCTTCCACCGTAACTAAATAATCACTGTCAAAATTAGTGGAAATCTCCTTTTGACCTCCCACGAGATGCGTCTGATAGACAGGATCTGTTCCCGCGTTGATGAAAGGCGGCCGGCATCAGAGTCGAATTATCATAAATAGCTATTATGTTGTACAGCAAGTTAAAAAAACAACTCTTGGGAGATATTTCAGTAGCTACGATTTCATTACCTGTCTTTTACGACCCACGAGAAACTCAGAGAGGTATTCCCCGCGGAGATACCAACTGCCTGTCTCTCTCTTCCTTTCTCTTTATAGTGTTCCTCCCTTTCTTTCACCTCGCGCGACTCAGGGTCGGAAGGACCAATATAGATTCTAATCTGATGGTACGTCTTACCACATAAACGTACCCGGGACGATTAATATTCGCGGAGCAGTCCAATTAATTAACCCCCGCAGCTCGTTAAGTTAATCACGCGAGGCGCCCATTGAAGCTCTATTCTAGATTGAAGATGGAAGAGTACTATAATAGTCTATAGTCACCATTAATAAACTATAGAATGCACTACAAGATCCCCTCGGTAACTTTGACTTAAAAAGTCCGCAAAAAAGTATCGTGATTATGAATATAAAAGCTGCTCTTTCGAAATCTGGTGCAACAAGTTTGTCATTCATTTGTCAATCAGTTTTTGTAAGTTTGTGTAAAAACAAAACTTCGTTGCTCTTTCCAGTTTTGCATACAACGAACCGCTTTCGAGTTATAGCGTTATGTGCAATGCATGAGAAAAAATCACTTTTTAAAAGTTTTGTAATAACTTCTGTGGGTTTGAGAAAATGTTACGGAAAAGTCATAGGGCTTATCGAGGACATTTTAGCATATAATTCCGTGTATCAATCGTATAGATTTGACATTCTTAACACACCCCTACGGTGCACCGTAAAGTACTCTCAAATCCAAAAATGTGAATTCTGCCTGAAATCTGCACCTTCAACACATGCATCATGCATGGGAAATATCAATTGCTGGGTTGCACCTGTTCAAATTAGGATTTGGAAAAATTGAAAATAATCATTTTTTTTTGCATTTGAGATTGACGGACAGAGAAATTTTCCGATAAAGCTCAAACTTCAGTTCATACAAAAACTTAAAAACGGCATTTTTAACAACTATGTGTGCATTGTTTAAAAAATTGTTGCCCCAGGTTCAAAATAGAAAACTTGATATTCATAATCAGGGGATTTAAGCGGACTTTTTAAGCCTAAGATGACTAGCGACTGGATTACTACGGCTGACAAGGATTTTTACAGTTTTATTATCTCAATAACTTACGTCTCATTCAGAAACTCTAAAAACCCTTGTATCCCTTACAAGCCCTTTCAATCTCAAAAATATGCAAAGGGACCCGTCTTAGGAGAGGGGCCGTTCTTAGGCATCTCTCCCCTTATAGTAATTCAATACATTTTCTAAGTCTCGATTTTCGCATCGTCATGCTCGAATTGAATGTACCTGAATAGAATGCGAAATAAGACTCTATGCATACTCAGCTGCCAGATCTCTGATATTCACCAAGGCCTTCGCGTCAACCAATGTGACGTCCCACGAGTCTACTGTCATATCAAATAACAGGTGCATAAGACGTTCCTATTAACTGAGGTTACTGACCTGCCTGCGAGATCAGATTGAGCCATTCATGATGGTATAGAGTAATAGTAATACGAGGGATTAATTACTACTGAAATCTGGTGTACACTTTTTCTGCAATCTTATGCAATTTCCTGCAATCTCATGCAAACTTTTACAATCCCTTGGAATCCCCCTTACGAAAACATATCTAATTAAAATGTAATCCTGGTACTTACCCAAAAGTAAGGTTGCTAAAAACGATTTGCATGCATTTAGGTGAAGAAATTGTAGGATCAAAAATGAAAATAAATGTCCAGGAACTTGAAGAATAAACCGTTCCACCTTCAGCTCACAGAAGAGATGTATTCTCAAAAAATAATCAGAGTAACAACGTTACAAGGATTGAATGTGGAACTCGATACGTCTCTTTTACAGCATCGTACATCTCAGAATGCTATTCCAAGTAGACCGCTAGAGAGCGCAGGTTTCTCATATCAACGCAAACACCCGAGAAATTCAAACGCATTCAAATTTTAAATATTAAATGACAATTTAAAAAAGCATTATAATACATTTCCTACAACTCGGCCATCCTAAGGAAACATTCGACCCGAATGAAGGTTAACGTGTATCAATCAACGGTCTAATGAATTCAGCACATGTACTAGTATGAAAAGGACCTTCCTCTTATACTGCTCGCTCTACAATTAGGCGTTAGGCTTAGCTTTTAGAATCTTGTGTGGTCCTAAGTATTTTGCTTCTCACAGGAACTCCAATCAACAATTCGAAGCGTGCTGACCCGACGCTGCGTTGATACATCGGATTAGAAATATATTGCAACTTGTAATTTGAAGGCTTGAAAATTGACAAACTCGTCTTCTCTCATTAAGCTAGTGGGACTGCCCATATCTACAAACGCTAAGATTTTCACATTTTCAACCTCAATTGCTTTGAGTGGCTCAAAATTATTTCCTGTATTAACAATATTGACATTATTTCGTGAGCCACTACTTTGTTTTCTGTTTTTACAATCGGCAGCTATGTGACCAAACTCGTTACACTTAAAACATTTGAACATTTATACCTACAATCTTGAGATTTGTGCCCTTTAGTTCCACAGTTGTAACAACGCATATCTACATTTATAGTTGTCCTTGTCGTCTTGTCGGTGACTTCTTCGTTTATGTGTTTATCTTCAGAAGAAGATTGACTTTTATCAAAATTTCCCTGCATTTTCTCATAATTTTTTAACTTCTTGACTTCGCTTACAGACTTCGCACCATTAAGAATTACTTCATTAGTGGTACCATCATTAATAGTTTAATACCATTAATTACGTATTCAAACACAGCTTCCATCTTAATTTCACCCCACGACGCTAATTGCGCATTTCTATAAAATACTTTCGAACACTTTCGGATTCTTTAATTTTGCGCTGAGGAAGCATCGTCTGCAACTGTGCACTTGTGACTTTTGTTGAAAATTCTTTGAGAGTGCTTTTTTTAACTTATCCCATGATGCTAATCCTGACTCACTTTGAACAAAAAGTTCAGCAAGTCCCTTTGATGACTTTTTTGACAAAAATAAGTTTTTGAATATCTTCCCAACCAAAGAGGGTTGCAACATCCTCAAAATCCGCGACCCATCTTTCAGTCGGAAAATTACATTACCATCAAATTCTCTCAAAGCCTCTTCGACGTCTCGAAACCCTACAGTAAACTTAATTTTTCCCGTACTTTTCAAATTACCTAAATCATTTCTTTCACCTGCAACCTCACCTTCATCTGCAATACTATTTTCATTATTTTCAACTTCCTCTATACTCTCAACGTCATCATCTGCTGTTTCACTGTCATTTGGTTGTGGTACCGAAGAGTTAATATCTATCAAGAAATTTACAATTTTTTGTCTCAGTCTTTCCTTATGACCGACGGAATCTAAACCCAGAATGTTACACATTAATATTAAATCTCCTATAGTAAACTTAGCAGCATATTCCATCTTGGCACGACATTCGTCAGAGTTGGCTTCAAATTCAAACCCAGAAAATTAATAGAAATAAATAAAATATACTATTTTTCGAAAGTTTAAAGAAAAATGTAGATGAAAATAAAACTTTCGCAATTTAACTTCCGTTATAAATTCCTGACTATCTATTTCGTGTTTTGACAAAATTGAAATGTAACTTTCAATTAATGTTGTAGTGAATTGTGCAAAATAATGGATTATAATTTTATAATTGATATAAATTTGGGTGATGGGATGGATGTGATTGGGAGATTGGTTAAAAAATTAAAAATTAAAAGTGAGATTCATGGGTTGTTCCAAATAAAGAATTTTGATATTAATAAGAAAATAGAAAAATTGATCAAACAACATTTGATACTAACTTATTTTTATTTTTAATTAATAATTGAATTGAGTTTATATGTTTTTATTATTCATAAACGTAGTTTTCCTATAACTTACCCCTGATGAGGAAGTCTGAATTGGTTTCAAAACGTGTTGGGTCCCCTGTAGTAAAAAGATGGCATATATTGTACATAAAAACTTTCATGAGGAAGTAGATTTCATTTCAATCTTTAAGAAATATTATAGCAAATTCAGTATAGGTGTATACTGATTTTCGTATAATGATTATCTTATAATCTTTTCGCGATTCTAGTGGAATTATTATAAAAAATCATACTAGGAAAATCAGTACAGAAATAAATAATGTTAAGATATTCGAAGAATCGATTCGAAAAATGAGGAAACTAAAAACTAATCATTTATTTATTTATTCGAAGGAGGATTTTAAATTATTTCAAACGATTTCACAGGATTGCACAGATTTCAAGGAATTCTACAGAATTCCGAAAGAGTTGAAAGATTTCTAATACAATAATGGATTTCAATGATTTTCCAGGAATTCCAGACATTTTTCACGGAATTTAAGCGATTTCGCCAGATTTCATAAGAATTTTCATCGGTTTTCAAGAGAATGAAAAATCATTTCATAGATTTCAACGAATTTCGTGAGATTTTGAAACATTTCGAGAGATTTTAGAGGAAATCAAAGATTACTAAATATTTCCGGGAATTTTGAGGGATTTCAAAGGATTCCAAGAGAATTAATAACTGTCAAGTGATTTTGAAGAATTTTGTGGAATTTTCAAAGATATTAAGAGGTCTCTAGAAAAATTTGTGAAATAAATTTAATAAGATAAAATTTCAAAGGAGTTCTTGCGATTACAAAGATTTCATGGGATTCTATCGTATATAAAGGACTTTCAAAAGATTTGAAGGATTTCACCAAATCTTCAAGGATTTCGAGAAGTTTCTTGAAAACTTTGTAAAATAAATGAACTGAGATAAAATCTCAAGAGATTCGTAAAGATTCCAAAAAATTCCTTGGATTCGAAAAAAAATTCAAAGAATTTCAGAAGATTGAAAGGATTTTATCAAACAGCCAAGAATTTCAAGGGATTTTAAAGATTTCCAGGTGTTCGAACGGGTTTTTAGAGAACTTTAATCAATACTTTGAATTTGATTTATATTTGCGAGATTTCGAGGGATTTCTATTTATTTGCATGGATTTCACGATTTCTAAAGATTCCAGGGGATTTCAAAGAATTTAAAGAGAACTTGAGGGGATAAATCAAATTCTATTTCAAAGGATTTCTACAAGTCTTAACAACTTCAAGGCATATTGAAGAAATAAACAAATTTCAAAGGATTTTAAAGATTTCAAGTTATTTTAAAAGATTCAGAAGAATTTGAAAACACTTAAAAAATGTCAAAGAATATTGCAGGATTTCTAAAGATTACAAGGGTTTTCTAGCGAACTATAAATTCTAGATAATGAAATTTCAAAGGATTTCGAAGATTTTAATTCATTTCACAGGATTCCGAAAAATTTCAGAAAATTAAAAAAAATGTCAAAGAATTTTGTAGGATCTCCAAAGATTTCAAGGGATTTCTAGAGAACTAAATTCTAGAGAATGGAATTTGAAGGGATTCCTAGCGATGCCAAAGCAAAGGTTTCAGATGGCTTCAGTTATTTCAAGGAATTTTAAAAAGCATAAAGAATTTTGTTGATTTTTAAAGATTTTTGAGGAAATTCTAGGGATTTGAACGGTTTTTTCTAGAGAACTTTAATTAAAAGCTTCAATTTAATTTATATTCAAAAAATTTCGAATGATTTCTACTTACTTTCAGGGCTTTTTCCGATTTCCATAGATTGCGAGAGATTTTGGGAGATTTGAATGAATTTTCAGAGAACTTGAGAGAATATATTAGATTTCATTGCAAAGTATTTCTACGGATTTTCATTACTCCGAAGGATATGAAGGGACTTAAACAATTTCAAAGTATTTCAAAGATTTCAACTTATTTTTAAAAATTTCAAAGAACTTTAAGAAAATTCAAAAATTTTGAGGGATGGCATAGAATTTTGCCGGATTTACGAAGATTTAATGGAATTTGAAAGAATTTCACCAGATTTGAGGGATTTTATAGGACCTCCAAGTATTTTGAAGATTTTAGGGGATTACACAAACTTCAAGGGATTTCTGGAGAACTTTAAGGAATAAAATGAATGTCGGCTTTTAAAAGATTTCGAATATTTTAATGAAGTTGAAAATGTCGACAAAGATATCAAGGAATTTTAAGAGACTCCAAAGTATTTTTATGGATTTCTATCAAATTTCGAATGATTTTAGAGATATCAAGGAAATTCACAGATTTTCGCTCCTACATGAAACCTTAACTTTTTAATACTTTGAAGTAAGTGTATCCAATTCAGACTCTATCATCTGCAATTCAAGTAGGTAAACTTTTCCAAAAACTAAACTTAAAGGCCCTGGAAATCGAGCGTAAATCGGACTTATACGATTCAGGCCAAATGTTAAAGCCATTTTGTCTGATTTTTCGTATAAATAATCTAGAGAGAAGAGAGACCCCTGGTACAGGCCGCTGATTGCGAAAAAAATCTATTTTTTTCGTGACAATTAAAAGAAAAAATGCGCTTCGATGGAATCGTTGTAATAAAGTGTTGTACTATTCAGCGAAGCAGGGAGCAAGTAAGGCAGATTTCGAGCTAGGACTTTCCTTTGAGCGACCCTAGCGAAAAGAGGGAAAACTACCAATCATTATGAATTGAGTCTGTAGGTAATGAAACGCCCTCTATGACCAACATAGATGCATTCAGGGGCGAATACGCCGTATACGAAAAGTAGGGGCCCCTACCCAAATGAGCGGGTGAATTCCCAAAAGTTTGGGTTGGAAGGTGTTTGGGGGTGGATAACATCATGAAATGCAGATTTTAAGTAGAATAAAACTGTAAACAATATAATATCACAAGTAAATGTAAAGAAAAACGGTTTCTTATAAGCAGTTCGCCCCCCGATTTCATGCATGCAATATTCACGCCGAATCAGGGTAACTATACAATTTTCGGCAAACTTACTCCGAAAGTATTACCTTGTACATTAAATGACAATATACAAGCTATTTATATAAACGGGTAGATTACACAAATATGCAAGATGTCAATAAAATGTGTCGCCCAATTTCCTCCGAAAAATATTTTCCAGAAAACTTCTTTATTCCTCTTTTAAAACTTTCCTGCGGGAACTTTTAGCTTTCTTACAAATCGCTTGACTTCCCAAGCACTGGAAAGTGTTAATGTCTAATTTTTTCAACGCGATAAAAAACAATGATTACCTTTTTTGATATAAATATTTGATGTTTGTTCCTGTACCGATAATTTGAGAATAGTGGGCGACACATATTATTGACATCTTGCATGTTTGTGTAATCTACCCGTTTATGCAGAGAGCTTGTGTATTGTCACTTAATGTACAAGGTACTACTTTCCGAGTAAGTTAGCCGAAAATTGTACAGTTACACTGATTCGGCGTGAATATTGCATGCATGAAATCGGGGGCGAATTGCTCATGAGAAACCATTTTCTTACATTTACTTGTGATATTATATTGTTCACAGTTTCATTTTGTTTACTATCTGCATTTCATGATATTATCCACACCCGATCAGCTCCACCCACCCAACCTTATGGGAGTTAACCCACTCATTTGAGTAGGATCCCTTACTTTTCGTATCCGGCGTTTTCACCCCTAAATGCATCTATGTTGGTCATAGTGGGCGTTTCATTACCTGCAGACTTGAGTCATAATGGATGATAGTTTTTCTTTTTCTCGCTAGGGTCGCACAAAGAAATGTCCGAGCTCGAAAACTGCCTTACCCGCTATCTGCTTCGTTGAATAGTATAACACTTCACTACAACGATCCCATCGAAGCGCATTTTTTTTCTTCTAATTTTTACATAAAAAATAGAATTGTTTTCAAAAAAACGGCCTGTACCGGGGGTCGCTCTACTCTTTAGACTATTTATACACGAAAAGAGACAAAATGGCTTCACCGTTTGGCCTGAATCCTATAAATCCGATTGACACTCGATTTCCAGGGCCCTCAGGTCTCTTAACCCAAGCTTGTTTGCTCAAAAAAGAATAGAAACACAAATTACTAAATTTTTTAGCATCAGTAATTAAAAGCTATATATCATGTCTCAGTTGCCGGACGGACGACGTCTTAATCGAAGCACAGTTTATAGTATTTTATGAGAACTCGGCTGAGTTAGCAGCAGTCCAGTAACCATTCCTGGATGTGCCGCATTCAATAACGCTCGGCCAGCACTAAACCGAAGCTTGCCTTGCATAATGCCATGAGGACGTTTAGTGCCTCAAACATTAGTATTCAGAATGCCAGATTGCAGAGAGGAGCTAATTGCTGAGTTATAAACCCGGGATTAATTCTTGGCAAATACGTTTTTTCATTTAACTCGAAATTGCATGATTCAGCAAATAAGTTTTCATTCTTTAATGTTTAAAACTTAGTTTGCATAAATAGGTAAATTTGAGTATGTAAAATGAAAAATAGCTATATCGACTTGTCAACACCCGCCACTTTGTGTCCTTGTATATTATTTTTGGCTGATCATTCCTTACTGTTGCGAGTGTAGGACTGATTCCTGTTCTGGATTGGACTCTGTACAGTGCGCTAAAGGAGTCAAACTGTCAAAGTACTGTAATGTCTTAAGTTGCCTTAAGAAGTCAATACCGCGATTGCACTTGAATCAGTAAGGTACTTTCAGTCTCGATTTTTTTTCACAACGCCAGTTCAGTAACGAATACCTCGAATACTCGTATCAGCACTAAAGATCCCATTTCCCACTTCCATTTTCCTTCATAGATGAAAAAAAAAATTAATAGTAGTGTTTCAAACGAATTTTGAGTGAGATTAATTTGTTTTTACATTAAGAAGTATTTTCGATTCGTTCTCTACAAAGATACACCGCAAACTAAATACTTTTGATAAAAATACCTATTTTATTTTGCCCATTGGCGTGCAAGATGCATATTATTATCCACTAATCATTTAATTAAACTTTCAAGCATTCAAGCTTCCGAGTTCTCCTTCGAATGCGTTTAACTTATAATGAACCCAATCTGGAACAATTCGAACCTCCAAGTTTGGATTATTTTATGCTTGGAAGCATTGAAGGTTTGGATGCTTAAATAGGAAATATTCAAACTGATGGTAGTTTGCGCTGAAACGCAGAAATGTATTTATAGAGAAA
The DNA here is from genome assembly GCA_032362435.1 of Melikaiella ostensackeni. Lineage (NCBI taxonomy): Eukaryota > Metazoa > Arthropoda > Insecta > Hymenoptera > Cynipidae > Melikaiella > Melikaiella ostensackeni. Next base: position 12,602,504 of record JAUMHM010000087.1, on the reverse strand, counting down.
TGGTTTCTCTTGCGTGAATCAATATTATCTTGAATAACATCTCATTTTGAAATTCTAATATTTCCAACTTTGAGAAATACTTATAATAAAACAATTTCAAATTAATTTTGGAATTTGTTAAAAAACATTGTAGCATTAAAACCTAATATTTTTTAGGCTGCTTAGGCTACGCCGGATGCCCTTAAAATGACGGTCGATGGTCCGTCCGTCCCACGTTTGCCACTCCTAGCTCCTACAATATTTTGCACTGTGACCGTTTTAATCGTGCAAAAAATTCCCGGCCATTTCCCGGTTTTCTCCCAGTTCGCAAAATTTTTTACGGTCGTTGAATGCTGAGAAGGCAGACTACGAGAAGACTTTTAAGAATGCTTTCACAACAGCCAGAAGATCGAAACAATTCTGAAAGGCGGTCAACTTTTAAAGATTAGGCCTGTATGGTAACTGTATTGACCTACAAAAGTGGCAAGACTTCGCGAAATCGTAGTACCTCCTAGAGTTAGACTCGATCTTGATTGGTCCGTGAACATACATCCTTTCCTGGATGGGTCGATTTCCAAAACCGAAATAATTATGGTCATACGCAAATATAAACGGGGGAAAGCCCCAAGGCAAGATGGCAATTCGGCGGAATTTTATAGAGCTATTCCAGAGTTAGGGGTGGATTACCCGGAATGTTTGTTCAACAGGGTGTGAGAAAATGAGAGGGTTCCATCGGCCTGGGCGGTATTCTTACGTGCATGCTATACAAAAATGGCACTAAAGAGGATCCAGCTTCATATAGAGACATTGCGCTTGTGAAGTTTATTGCTAAAATTTTCAAGCGGATCCTCTTAAATAGATTACTGGTGTTGGTGAATGAATGTCAGTGTCTGTCGGAATTGCAGGCAGGTTTTAGGGCTTCCAGAGGTTGTATGGGCCATATTTTTGTTTTGAGCTCCATTATACAGATACATCTTTCCACTCCTGGTCGTAAGGTTTTTGCCTGTTTCATCGATTCTAAAAGAGCTTTTCGCCCTGTCAACCATGATCTGTTCTGACGAAAATTATTGAGACTAGGCCTCAACATAAAATTTATCAGAGTAATGTAGAGCCTTTATGATGCAGCTACGATGTCTATTCGCACTTCACACGGCACCACTTCTCTAGTTAACGTGGAGTGTGCGGTCCTCCAGGGTGAGCTCCTTACTTTGGTTTTCTTTACCTTAGCAATCGGGAATTTTTAAAACTTTATTCTGAATCGTGATCTAAGGGGAATTTCAGTTGATCACCTGATCGAAGTTATTTTTCTAGCATATGCTGATGATATAGTTGTTCTTGCTGACTTTCGGATTGAACTCCAGAGAAAAACCCAATGCTAGTGCCGAATGTTGTAGGCCAAATCATTTGAAAGTCAATACATCCAAGACTAAAACCATGATTTTTCATAGGGAAGACCACCGCTGGTACCGAATTATATGTTTGAGGGCTCTCAATATTAGAGATGGTTCGGGAATATACTTACCTGGGTAAGCTATTTGGGAGTTCGGGTATCTTTGCTTGGCCTGCACTAAAAGGGTAACTGCTGCTAAGATAGTGGTCCAAAATAATACTGTTTCGGAGCCTTATCTCAAGCGTTCTTTTTCATGTCATAGGGATCTAGGATTTGAGGAATTATAAGGAGGTAGAAGTAATTCACACTACCCTCTTCAAAAGAGTTTTGGGCTTGCTTCCGCACACCCCGGGTTACGCGTTGAGGCTAGAGCTGGGCTGTGTCCCGCTAGCATTCAATAAATTGAAAATGGCCCTAAACTGGCTGGAGGAGGTTTTGGGTATGGGTGAAGAAAGGCTCCCTTAAGTTTTCTTAAAACGTCTTCAGGTGCTGGCGGTCTCGGGTAAGGCAGTCCCTAAGTTTAATTGGGCCCTGCAGCTGAAAAATCTTTTTACTTTGGGTGGAATCGAGGCCCTATGGCGTTGATTGGACCTAATCAGTTCACGGACCATCAAGGATTTAATTCTGGCGAAGTTCGAGTCCTATCTTGGGGATGCGAACCTTTCCACGCTGGGTCAGACATCCTCTCTGCAGGAGTTGCCTCACCTATGGATCATTCCTATGGGGCAGCAGCACCTTCATGGTTGAATACCGTATAGATTCGTTTGGCTTCTTTCTCAGGTGCATCTCACGGAAGATGTGATGGGAAAATTCTCCCTAGAGGATGTTACTTTCGGTAATACTAAGGGACAATTCTGCACAATCTTCAGCCTGAGAGTGGAAGCAAATCTGTTTTATTTGTTGGCGGAGTGCCCTATGTATAGAGATGTCAGAAGGGATTGATTGGAGTCCGCGGTAAGTCTTACAGCCTCTGGTCCGTTCCCTAAATACTTGTCTGGGGTACTCAAAATTAGGGCCTTTATAGTGTCTCCGTAGCATTAATGTTAATAGGGTATTAGAGAGATTATAGTTTTAGATCAACCTCGAAGTTTGTATAGTTCTTATGACCTAAACAAATATCGAAGCTTTAGCATTATGCATTATGTACTGTGCAGGATGTTATTAAATAAATAAATCTGATAGTAAATAACTGCACATTGAAGCACTTATATTGAAACTCTTTTGCATTTTGAAGTTTCAAAATTGGAGCTCAAAAAATTTTTATTCTAGAAATTCTCAATTCAAATGCTGAATAATTTAGACGCATAATATTTCAGTGGTTTTCAAAGTTTTTGCAATGATTTTAAACATTTTAGATTGATTTCAATGAATTTCAAAAGATTTAACAAAATTTTTAAAGGAGACACTTAGAATGACATCTAGGTTAAAATTTCTTAAGATCGAAATAAAATCTACTTTTTTATGAAAATTTTTGGTGTACTAAAAAAGAACACCAACACACTAAAAAAGAACACATTTTTAAATAAAAAGTTCACAATTCAAAAAAAGACTTTTCAACTACTCATTTTTCCGGCTCATTAGAGACACGTGAACAACAAGTGTACACAACAGAAAGAAAAAAGTGCTGAAAAATGAAGTTTTACAGAAAAAATCAAAAACGTTTTCTGTGATAGAAATCAAAACAGAAAATTCTGAAGGATTTATAGCAGCTAGTGGTCCTTATGAGCTCAACTTTCTTGATTTGCGAACATCAGGAACAACATTTTTTCAACTAGGGTAAAGAAAAAGGAAATAGGCTTAACCCAGTCATCGTTCTCGATTATTTTTGAATTCATTTTTTAAAGCTTTAAATATACAAGAAGACTTTTAAAATGTTTGAAAATGCTTTTTTTATTATAAGAGAATATCACACGTGACAAAAAGCATAAGTTCAAACTCTGCATCACTTCTTAGTAAGAGGGTAGAAAAACTCAATGGAATTTGCCTAGTTGTACTTCTCGAATATTTTGAAATGCATTCTTTCAAGTCTTCAATCTTAAAAAATAAACCTCAAAAGGGTTTGAAAATGACCTTTTATTTTTTTTAATATCACACGCAACAGAAAACATAAGTTTAATCTCATTAATATCTGAGTAAAAGAGAGGAAAAACAAAATGGGCTTGACCTAGTCGTCATTCTCAATTATTTCAAAGTATTTTTTTTTATATTTCGCTCTGAAAAAAACTGCAAAAGTGTTTTCTTGTCGAAAGTCATTCTCAGTGCCTCAAAGATTTCGCAAAGATTTTAAAGACTTCAGTAGATTTCAAAATATTCGACAATTTTTTAAAAATATTTCACAAAGATTTTAATGACTCAAAAAGATTTCCAAGATTTCGAAATAGTTCGGAAAATTTCAAAGATTTTTCAAAGATTTCGAGCATTTCAGAAAAAATTCATAAGAGTTAACAGAGTTTTTAAATGTTGCACGAAGATTAAAATTATTCAATAAAGATTTCAAAAATTTCACAGACATTTCAAAAATTTCAAAGTTTCCAAAAGATTTAAACGATTTTAAAGGATTTAACCAAGTTTTCAAATAGATTATGAAAATTTCACTGCTTTCATACAGACTTCAAAGATTTCAAAATATTTCAGAATATTTCAAAGATTTCAGAAGATTTTGAAGAATTTGCAAAGATTCCAAAGTTTTCAGAGAGATTACCAAAAATTTCAAAAGATTTCATAAAGATTTCAAATATTCCAAAAGATTTGAGGATATTCTAATTCATCAATTTTAAATTAAATGCCGTTTAACTGCAAAATTTTAATTTTTAACTTTTATAAATTGAAAAGTTCAAAGATTTCTGGGTAGAAAATATAAATCCACGCTATCATTTTCAATGCTTTAAAATGAAGAATAAATCAATAAATTTGTAAATGTTAGAAATTAGATAATCTTAAGCAATATTAAGTTAGAAAGATTAAAAATTGAACAATTCGTTTTTTACTTAACACTTTTTAAATGAGAAGTTGAATTATTTTAATTTCAAGTTGTCACTAATTAATATTTTTTAGTTGTTATTTATGAATAAAAATTCAACACTTCCATTTAAAAATTAAAATTTTTTAAAATGAAACAATAAAAATTGTAACGTCAAAGTATAAACGTAGCACTCTGAAATTTCAACAATTCAGGGCTTTCTAATCCAAACAAAACAGTCTTAAATTGTTTAGTTTCGAATATTTGATTTATAATAATTGCTTATTTTGCATATAGAGTCAAATGTTGCTGAATATTAAAAAAATTGTTTTTTATTTTAGTAACAAAATTTCGAATTGAATGGGTTAATAATGGAATATTATAGATTAAAACAATAAATAAATGAAAATTCCGGTCAAAACATGAATTCACTATCATTTCCTAGTTTTTCCCAGTCTCAAAAACTTCTTAGTAATTTCCCGGTTTTTCCGGCTTCCTGGTCTGGCGGCCACCCTGTTTGTGTTGGAGGATTGAAATTTGGCATTGATGTTAAACAGCCTTAATGTATTCAAGAAAAAATATGTCCATCCGCTTTTCTGTAATGTTTTTTTTTTTAATTAGTGCTTTTCTTTTAGTACAGTTTTCTTCGGAGAGGGCTCAAATTGAACCTCTTGTCATCGAGAAATGGCAACAAAGAATTAAATTTGCTATGTTATATTCTTTCTCTTCATATTAGTGGTTAAACATAAGAAAAATGAAGAAATTTGGCTTTTCAGACCCCTGTGCTGGAAGCTTTTCTTTTAGTCCGATTTCCCGCGGGATGGCTCAACATTAAGCTCTTCACATGTCTTCTTTACATGTTTTGATCTAAAGTTTAAGAATATTATGATGTAACCAAACTAAGACTTTCTCTCAGTCAATTTCCTTTAAGGCTGATACAAATGACATGCATTCCAAAGGAGAGCAATTTTGAAAAACATCCCATTCCAATAATAATTCTTTAATACTAAATTAAGCTTCTACGGTCTGTGCTTCAGTACTCCCTAGAAGAGGTACTAGACCATTCCAAAAAACATGGTTTACAAACTCTTGTAAAAGGTGTAACTCAATCTAGTATCAAAGAATTATCAAGGGGAACTCTTCGAGGGAAATGCCTCCCGAAAACTTCAAGGAATTCGAATGGCTTATTAGACAAAGATGTTCTTCAAAATTGCTCTTCTTTGGATTTTATGCCATTTGTGCCAGCTTTAAAGGAAATGAACAAAATTGTTGAAATGTGTTCTTCGATGAAAAGAAGTTGCTCTTTTGATGACATTTCCAAAAGTTCATAAAATCTTAAGAGACTATTCAAAGCCACAACGCTTTGTATGACACGTGAAGTACACGTAGCTATAGACATAGACTTGCAATTTGACAAGAAAATTTTGATCTAAGGTGTAACAATATTATGATGTAACCAAACTGAGACTTTTTCTTAGTCAGTTTCCTTTAAGGCCGACACAAATGGCATGAATTCCAAATGAGAGAAATTTTAAAAACCATCTTTGTCTAATAAGCCATCAGGATTTCCTAAAAACTTTCGGCAGGCATATTCCTCGAACAGTTCCAGTGATAATTCTTCGATACTAAATTAAGTTTTTACGGCCTGTGCTTTAGTCCTCCCTAGAAGAGGTACTAAACCATCCAAAAAACATGGTTTACAAACCCTTGTAAAAGGTGTAACTCAATTTAGAATCAAAGAATTATCAAGGGGAACTGTTCGAGGGAAATGCCTGCCGAAAACTTCAAGGAAATTCGGATGGCTTATTAGACGAAGATGTTCTTCAAAATTGCTCTTCTTTGGATGCTATGCCATTTGTATCAGCCTTAAAGAAAATAAATGATATTGTTGAAATGTGTTTTTCGATGAAAAGAAGTTGCTCTTTCGATGAGATTTCCAAAAGTTCACAAAATCTTAAGAAACTATTCAAAGCACCAACAATGTCTATGACACGTAAAGTACACGTAGCTATAGACATAGGCTTGCAAATTGACAAAAAAATTTTGATCTAAGGTGTAACAATATTATGATGTAACCAAACTGAGACTTTTTCTCGGCAACTACTATATAATTCTCTTATAAAATATATGACGCAATTCTTGTAAATATCAGTAATTTCAAACAGAAATGTAGAAAAGCGAATAGACTGGTGAAGGGAATCCTTGCTTGTCATATTAGATCCTCAACCTTAGATCCTAATTCAAAAATACGCACAGACACCCTCCGATCTAGTTCTGATATTTGTTTCTGCTCTCGTCTCTTCGCCAGATTGAGTTCTGCCTTTATGTTCGAGGATGCCAATCAGTCCTATATCAGAAAAGGGGCAGGAGCTGCATGGCTGTAATAAGAGGAAAAGGGAAATGAAGTGGAAAACCGAAAAGAGGTCGAAAGAAAAACACTAAAAGAGAGCCATCATGAAAAAAGGAACAGAAATAATACACAGTTTCTGAATCCGTGTATCGTTTATAGTTATACCCTCAAGGAATATACCTGCCAGTCTTACTTCTGTCAGTCTGATTTTTCCTTCTTCACCTTTTTCTCTCTTCCCGAACTTTTTTTTCCTCTTTTTTCTCCTTTTCCAAGCTTTTTAGGGATGTATCCCCTGTTGCTGTCTTTATCCCGCGAATCGTGTACAGTTTCAGAACATAGGTTTAATCCGTTCGTTCAAAGCTACGATGGAGGGAGAAATACAAGGGGGTTTGAGTAGCAGAAAATGTGGGGTGGGGGCATTTGGGGGTGGGAGGAAGTGAGAACGAGAAGTCCGGCTTCAGGCATTGGAAGTTTCGTATCTCGCTGAAAGCATGTAACTGCTACCCGATCCCGAGGAGGGATTACGGGTAATCTGCGGTAAGCTAAGGCACGTAGGTACCCTACAACCTGTTTCGGATATTGTTTCGACGCTATAGCTACGTACATATATTCGCATGTGAATTGCGCTTTCGGTCGAGTCGCCTAAACTCGACTGTATCCGCACTGGTATAGTCGTTAGTCGCACAAATGAGAAGGATGACAGGAATTAAGGGAGAGTTGTAGAACCAGAAACTCTATATCAAATCCAGTACCAATGCGAGAAAGGAAATAGTCTAGCAATTCAGTAATTACAATACTGATTGCAATTAGTAAAAGATACTCGTTAGGACGGGGCGAAAAATAGTATATAATGCACCTAGGGATAAAATTCGCCTGCTTCATCCCGTGGTGCATACGATATTTTCTTTAACGCATGGTGGAAAATCGCGGATCCGTAACAACGAAAAGATTCTCCTACTACAAGAATTCCTACGCAGCAATAAGAAATTCTGGATAAATCGCAAATTGTTATTAATGTTGAGAAAAGAGGAAAATGACGTTTTGACTTGATTAAATGATATTTTTCCTATTGGGAAGGACTTTTTTATTGATGGAAAGGGTTCTTAAAGTTTACATTTACACTTATAATTATCCTCCGAAAGTTACACAGCAATCAACAAATTCTTGTACGTCGTAAAGTGGCATTAAATTCAAATAAATTATAACAGATCATGATTTTTGACTAGTAGATGTTACTTTTATAAACGATTTATATCTCGGAAAATGGTTGCCTGTGATATACAAAAAGCTGAATTTTCAACCTAAAAAGTTGAATTTTCAACGACAAGAATAATGTATACTTTTAACCAAAGAAGATAAGGTATCTACCATAAAAGATGAATTTTCAACCCAAAAGTACGAACTTTTTAGAAGAGAGTTAAATTATCAAACTTAAAAGTTTTAATTTTCAAAAAAAAGGTTGTTTTCATCTAAGTAAGATGATTTTTAACCAAAAAAGATCATTCTCAACCAAGAAAAATGAATTTTCAGCCAACAAATCGAATTTCCAAAGAAAAAAATTTAAACAAACAGTTGCTTCCACAGCCAAATAGATGAACCCACAAAAAAAAACAAGAAAAATCATTTTTCTACCATAAATGTTGAATTTTCAACACAGAAAGACGAATTTTCAACCAAAAAGTTGAGTTTTCAGGCTGAGGAGTCGAATGTTTCAAGAAACGGTTGTCTTTTAATAACTGATAATTGAATGTTTAAATAAATTGTTTGAACAATTAATTATAGTTTATAGCAATTTTCTCTAAGAACAGGCCTAGAAAGTCGCAGTTTCTTCCGAATATTTCCACTTTCCAGTTAGATCGAGGCATTAGTCAATTAAAATTAACAACAATAATTGTTTGAACGATATATCATTATTTATAAAAATATTCGATCAGAATAATGTTCGAAGGTTGCGTTTTTTCTGACATTTTCAATTTTTTGTCCACTTTTCACTTTGAGTGAGGTAATAGTTACTGCAATTTTACGATCCGAATTTTTTAAACAATTTATTATTGCCTAGAGCTGTAGGTAAAAGGTGGACAAAAAGGTAAAAATTTCAGACCAAATCGCAACTTTCTAGCATTATTCATACAGGATATTATTAAAAATAATAATTAACTGCTCAAACAATTAGGTTTGTAAACTTGAATTATTATTTACCTCAGTCTAATTGAAGAGTGAGAGAAAAGTGAAAAATTTCAGAAAAAAACCCGCAACGATCTAGCAGGACTACAGGAGAGGATAGTTCTAAGCAATAATAAATTGTTTAGACAATTATGTTTGTTGAAGTGCATTATTTCTCACTCCACTGTAGGCAAAGAGTGGACAAAAAGCTAAAAATTTTAGAAAAAACCGAAACTTTCTAGCATTATTAAAAGAGGACACTACTAAAAATAGTAATAAGCTGTTTAGGTAATTATGTTTATTAACTTGAATTAATATTTACCTCACTCTAATTGAAAAGTAGATGAAAAGTTGAAAATTTCAGAAAAAACCGCAGCGATCTAGCATTACTATAGGAGAAGATACAACTAAGCAACAATAAATTGTTTAAATAATTATGCTTGTTAAATTGCATCAATTATTACTTGACTGTGGGTAAAGAGTGGATAAAAAGTGGAAAATTTTAGAAAAAGCCTCAACTTTTTAGCATCGTTTTGAAAAAATATTGTCATAAATAATAATAAATTGCTTAAACAATATTTTTTGTTAACTCAAGTTAATTATTACCTCACTCTAATTAAAAGAAATGACGAAAAGTGGAAAATTTCATAAAAAACCGCAACATCCTTGCATTATTCTAAGCGAATATGAATAAAAATAAAAATATATTGTTTAAATGATTATTTATGTTAATTTTAGTTGATTAATGCTTCATTTCAGATGAAAACTTGAAAAATTTGGAAAAAATCGCGAATTTCTAACCCAATTCTAAGAGAAGATTGCTATAAGCAATAATAAATTGTTTTAACAATTCATTTGAACATCTCATCAGTATAAATTTATATTTTATCTATAAGAACAATTTTTACTGTAGAAAAACCGCAGAAGAGAAGAATAATTAGCGTAAAGCCCAATTTCTCACTTATGGGATTTTTTTGTGATCCTATAAGATAGACTTATCGGGGTTGAATTAAAAAAGTAATTTTTTATTCATATTCTATGGCTAATTATGAAGAAAAATATAGAGGTTCAACCCGATATACCTAAGATTCACGATTCTAAATATCATTTACGAAAACGTCTTTTTTCATGGTGTCCCTGAATGAAATATAGGTTAAACAAAACTGTCAAAGAAAACGGATTACAGGGTAATGTTTGTCACAGTTCTAGTAACTCAAAACCATGAAAATGAAAGTCGTAGCTGATCCTTTTTCAAGAATTTTTGATTTGAAAAAAAAACTTTTATTTTTGTGGGTTACTTTTTTTGAAAATACAGGGTAATCTGTAAATAAATTAATAAAAATGTATCGTTTTTAAAGCATATTCAGTACTAAAGCAGAAAAAAATATGGTTTTGAGAAAGAAAGATATTGAAGTAAATCTTCATTTCATTTTTACAAGTGCGTGGAGGAAAATTTTACAACTGTTTTAAATAAATTGATCTGGTATTGTCTTTCGTTCATTAGAACATTTATTTTAGACTCTTCTCAAAACTCAAGAAATCCTCGATTAAGATCCTGGTCTGGCTGTTCCCACCGCAACCCTATACCTTCATCATCTCCTAAATTTTTAAGACATTCTTCTGAATGTTCAATAACTACGTGTACTTCAAGTGTCATAGAAATGGTTGTTGCCTTGAATCGCTTCTTATCTTTTATGAATTTTTGGGAATTTCATCAAAAGAGCCATTTCTTTTCATCGAAAAACACATTTCAACAATTTTGTTCATTCCCTTTAAGGCTGACACAAAAGGCATAGCTTCCAAAGGAGAGCAATTTTGACGAACATCCTTGTCTAATAAGCCATCAGAATTCCTTGAAAGTTTTCGGCAGGCATTTCCCTCGAACAGTTTCCCATGATAAATCTTTGATACTTAATTGAGTTTTTGTGGCTTGTGCGTCAGAAATCCCTAGTAGAGGTACTAAGCCATTCCAAAGAACATGGTTCAAAAATCTCGTTTAAGAGCCTGGCCTGGCTGTTCCGACTACAACCCTATACCTTCATCATCTTCTAAATTGCTAAGACATTCTTCTAAATGTTCTATAGCTACATGTACTTTAAGTGTCACAGAAAGGGTTGTTGCCTCAAATCGTTTCTCAAATTTTATAAACTTTCGGAAATTTCATTAAAAGAGCAATTTCTTTTAATGAAAAAAACATTTCAACAATTGTGTTCATTTCCTTTAAGGCTGCCACGAATGGCATAACCTCCGAAGGAGAGCAATTTTGAAAAACATCCTTGTCTAATAAGCCATCAGAATTTCATAAGAGTTTTGGGCAGGCATTTCCCTCGAACAGTTCCCCTTGATAATTATCTGATATTAGTTTAAACTTTTGCGGCTTGTGCTTCTGTTCTCCCTAGAAGAGGTACTAAACCATCCCTAAAAACATGGTTTACAAACCCTTGTAAAAGGTGTAACTTAATTTAGTATCAAAAAATTATCAAGGGAAACTGTTTGAGGGAAATGTTTGCCGAAAATGTTAAAGAAAGTCCGATGGCTTATCAGACAAACATGTTCTTTAAAATTGCTCTCCTTCGGATGTTATGCCGTTTGTGCCAGCCTTGAAGAAAATGAAAAAAATTGTCGAAGCGTGTTTTTCGAAGGAAGGAAATTGCACTTTTGATGAAATTACCGAAAGTTCACAAAATCTTAAGAAACTATTCAAAGCAACAACCATTTCCATGACACTTAAAGTATATGTAGCTATAGAATATTTATAAGAATGTCTTAGCAATTTAGAAGATGATGCAGGTATAGGATTGTGATAGGAACAGCCAGGCCAGGCTCTTAAACGAGATTTTTGAACCATGTTTTTTGGAATGGTTTAGTACCTCTACTAGGAAAAACTGAAGAACAAGCCACAAAAACTTAATTTAGTATCAAAGAATTATCATAGGAAATTGTTCGAGGGAAATGCCTGCCGAAAACTTCAAGGAAATTCGGATGGCTTATTAGACAAAGATGTTCCTCAAAATTGCTCTCGTTTATATGTTATATCGTTTGTGCCAGCTTTAAAGAAAATGAAAAAAGTTGTTGAAACGTGTTTTTCGAAGGAAGGAAATTGCACTTTTGATGAAATTTCCGAAAGTTCACAAAATCTTAAGAAACTATTCAAAACAACAACCCTTTCTATGACACTTGAAGTACATGTAGCTGGAGAACATTCGGAATAATGTCTTAGAATTTAAGAGGATAATAAAGGTTTAGGCTTATAGTTGAAACAGCGAGGCGAGTCTCTTCATCAAGGTTTGTAAACCACGTTTTCTTGGATGGTTTGGTACCTCTTCTAGAGAGAACTGAAGCACAAGTCGGAAAAGCTTGATTTGATATCAAAAAATTATCAAAGGAAATTGTTTGAGGGAAATGCCTGCCGAAAAGTTTGAGAAAATTCGGATGGCTTATCAGACAAAGATGTTCTTCGAAATTGCTCTCCTTTGGATGTTATGCCATTTGTGCCAGCCTTAAAGAAAATGAACGAAATTGTTGGAGTAAGTTTTTCGATGAAGGAAATTGCTCTTTTGATGAAATTTCCAAAATTTCACAAAATCTTAAGAAACTATTCAAATCAAGAACCCTTTCTGAGACACTTAAAGTACATGTAGCTGCAGAACATTTAGAAGAATGTCTTAGAAATTCAGGAGATAATAAAGGTTTAGGGTTATAGTCGGAACAGCGAGGCGAGTCTCTTCATCGAGAATTTCTTAAGTTTTAAGAAAAGTATAAAATCAATCTTTTAATGAAAAACGGACAATACCACACTCATTTATTTAAAGCAGTTGTAGAATTTTCTTCAACGCACTTGCAAAAATGAAATAGAGATTTACTTTTGTATCTTTCTTGCTCAAAACAATTTTTTTTCTGCTTTTGTACCAAATGTACTTGAAGAAAAGAATCTTTCTATTTATTTATTTACACATGACCCTGTATTTCCAATAAAATTAGTAGTCCGTGAATATAAATTGTTTCTTGTAATCAAGTATTTTTAAAAAGGATCAGCTACGATTTTAGTTTTCATGGTTTTCAGTTACTAGAACTGTGACAAACAAAACCTCGTTATCCGTTTTCTCTGACATTTTTGTTCAACCCATTTTTCATTCAGGGATACCGTGTTTTCTCATGAGATTTTTTCTTTGTGGATTCGAACAAATTTGGGGGGTGAGAGCATGAAAATTAAAAACGAAATTTTGGACCACCCTAATGACCAGCTTGATAATTTACTGACGACTGATAGAAATTTCGCACTGATTCGGTCCCGATAAGAAAAGTGTTTATTTTAAGAAATCATAATCGCAAATCTGAACTACCGTTAACCCGTAACGAAACATGTTTTGTTGCAAACGGAAACTTCGAATTGATATCATAACCTTGATACGATCTGTTTGCGGAAATTATATGACGATGATGTAAATATAGTAATTGATCACATTAAATTCTCACGTTAGTGACAGCTTTAATGTGGCCCAAAGTACATCATGATTCGAAATAAATTGTTTCTGTAAGAGCATCTCGCGTAATTAGTGGCATTAACGGTACTCTGATAATATCCGCGTTATTATTATATCATCATCGTTTGGAAAATGATGAAGTGTTTTGCGAAAACATGCTCGCGAAGTAATGAACTTCAACCTCTAGTGCGTTAAATGACCTGGAACTGTCAATTATTGTCTTTACTTCTTGTCTTATTTCAAAAAACGGGTCGCTATTGGAAAATAATGTTTTGGCAAATTAATAGTCATCCAGTGTAATGCCAATTATATGTCATTAGAATCTTTTGCTAGATGCAGTCTTTGTCGCAGTTATTATTTATATACAGAAGAGCATGAAAGAAATTTCCCTTTTAGTATTCCCTAAGTATTTTCTATCCTACTTTACTATTTGAGAAACTAATTTTTGACTAATATATAAAGGCTACTTTTTTAATATATATATTGCTGAGGATGCTTTTTTTAGTTCAATAGAGCACTTTGAAGCCTACCTTGGTATTAATTCTATAACAATTGAAAACTGAATATAACATCTGATTAAACAAGAACTTCAAGAATCATAATTGAAATCAAGAAATTACACGAAAAATCAACACGAATGATATATGATCGCAGATGAGGAGAAAGAGTCTCAATTGTGAATTAAATTCTTCATTAGCAGTTCATGATTGTCGCCATAAATATTAATTTGCTGAATGGCACGAAGTACGGCATTGATGTTTCTTTATAGGATTTCTTCGTTTTTTCTTAGAAAGAAATACGAACCTGTCGCCGATTAACACGCGATGTCTGTACTATGTACCTGCCGACGCGAGCAAACAGGGCTTGAATGCCGAATGCGGTAGAGTTAACTTCTCTGTGAGTTAACCTGTTTTATCCAACCTTTTGTCGCGATGGTGCTGAAGGCGAGTCTCACCCTAACTTCGACAATTTCACGTTCTCCACGAGAGCCAAGGGGTAATTAACTTTTTGCGTGCGATTCAAGAGGAGTCACGGAATAACCACCAACTCGACCTAATGGCCATCTCGTTTGTCATTCTTGGAAAGTAAGAGGTAATCGCGTCTCTTTCAAAGAAGAATTACATACGAAAATTTCCCTCTTTCTATTTCCTTTTATCTCTCGATTTTATTTCCTTGATTACTTATAATTCAAATTTTTTCAAAATCACATTAAAAGAAGGATCATTTTTGTTGCAGAGCATTTTGCTCCAGCGATCATTTGACTACCCTAGCGGAAAAAAAGGAAAGGGTCGAAAAGATCGTTTCGGAAAAGTGTTGAAAAGAGTGTCCCTTCCGAGCCTTTCCGACTTCAATGTGAACTTTGCTTTTTTTCCGAAGTCGAACTGTCCCTGTCCGAAGATTTTCGATTCTGTCCGAACATTTCCGATTTCTTTCCGAATGTATCGTTACTTTACTCCTTCGGAATGTTTCCAATTTCTTTTCGAATCGAATTTTTAGAAAAATTTTCTCTTAGTCATTTATTTTTTTCTTAAAAGAATTTTAAATTGCAGTAATCCTTCTGATTCCTTTTGAATCTAGTGAAGATGATTCCTGAAAACCTGGAAATAGCAGAAATGTATAACTTGAAAGCCTTTTTGACTTTGCTCGATTTCTACATTTACAGTTTGAAACCAAAAAAGACGAAATTTAACAAAATAGTTGAATCTTCACCAAAGAAAGATTTTTCGGTCAAGAAAGATTATCAATTTCAATAAGCAAATTGTTGAAGCTTCAAGCCAAGAAGACGAATTTTTTAGAAAGTAGTTGAATTTTCAACAAAAAAGTTAATTTCCAACCAAATAGTTTCAATTTTAACCCAAAAAAAGATGATCAGAGGAAACTTCTACCACAAAAAATGAAAACTTTCTTGGTTAAAAGTCAACTCTTTCGTGGAAAACTCATCTTTTTGGTTTGAAACTTCATCTTTTTTGGTTACATATTTAATGATTTGATTGAAAATTCAGCAATTGTATAAAAAAGTTAGCCTTTCTGGTTGAAATATCAACTATTATATTTTTTATTTAGGATTCGTCATTTTGGTCGAAGATTCAATTACTCGATTCAAAATTCAATAATTTGGTTAAATTTTTTTCTCTCTTGGCTACAAAATCTTTCTTGCTTGAAAATTCAACTTTTTTGTTGAAAATTCGTCTTTTTGGTTCCAAAATTCACCTTTATTGATTCAAAATGCCGCTTTTTGGTTAAAAATTCATCTTTTTTGGTTACAAATTTGATGATTCGGTTGAAAATTGAATTATTTTGTTGAAAATTCAACAATTGTGTTAAAAAAATCATCCTTTCTAGTTAAAATATCTACATTACATTTTTCCCTCGGAATTAGTCTTTTTGGTTTAAAACTTCATCATCGTGGGTTAAAAATACAACTTTTTGGTTGAGAATTCATCACTTTTTGTTACAAATTTAATAAATTGGTTAAAAATTGAATTATTTTCTTGCAAAATCAACAATTGTGTTAAAAAGTCATACTTTCCGGTGGAAATATCTATATTACATTTTCCGTTCAGAATTCGTCTTTTTTGGTTGAAAATTTAACTACTCGATTGAAAATTCAATAATTCGGCTGATTTTTTTATCTTTCTTGAATAAAAATCTTACTTGGTTGAAATTTCAAATTTTGTTGAAAATTCGCCTCTTTGGTCTGACAATTCATCACCGTTGGTTAAAAATACAATTTTATGGTTGAGAATTCATCCTTTGTGGTTACAAATTCAATGAGTTGGTTGGAAATTGAATTATTTTATTGAAAATTCAAAAATTGTGTCAAAAAGTCATCCTTCCTGATTGAAATATCTACATTACATTTTTCACTCAGAATTCATATTTTTTGGTTGAAAATTCAACTATTCGATTTTAAATTCAATAATTTGGTTGATTTCATTTTCTTGCTTGACTAAAAATCTTTCTTGGTTGAAATTTCAACTATTTTGTTGAAAATTAGCCTTTTTAGTTTAAAAATTCATTGTCGTTGGTTAAAAATACAACTTTTTGGTTGAGAATTCATCTTTTTTGGTTACAAATTTAATGAATTGGTTGAAAATTGAATTATTTTCTTGAAAAATCAACAATTGTGTTGATCCTTTCTGGTTGAAATATCTACTATTAAATTTTTCATTCAGAATTCGTCTTTTTTGGTTGAAAATTCAACCGCTCGATTGAAAATTCCATAATTTGATTAATTTTCTTTCTTTCTTGACTGAAAATCTTTGTTGATTGAAAGTTCAACTTTTTTTGTTGAAAATTCACCGCTTTGGTTTGAAAATTCATCATCGTTGGTTAAAATTACAACTTTTTGGTTGGAAATTCATCTTTTTTGGTTACAAATTTAACGAATTGGTTGAAAATTGAATTATTTTCTTGAAAAATCAACAACTGAGTTACAAAGTCATCCTTCCTGGTTGGAATATCTACTATTACATTTTTAATTCGGAATTCGTCTTTTTTGGTGAAAAACTCAACCGCTCGATTGAAAATTCAATAATTTAATTAATTTTTGTTCTTTCTTAACTAAAAATCTTTGCTGATTGAATGTTCAACATTTTTTGTTGAAAATTTGCCTTTTTGGTTTGAAAATTCATCATCCTTGGTTAAAAATACAACTTTTCAGATGACAATTCATCTTTTTTGGTTACAAATTTAATGAATTGGTTGAAAGTTAAAATTATTATGTGGAAAATTCAACAATTCTATTTGAAATTCATTCTTTTTGGTAGAAAATTCTCTCTTCTGGCTTGAAAATTGGAAAATTTTGTTGACACCTTTTTTCCTTTCTTGAATAAAAAAATCGTTGGTAAATTCATTTCCTTTGGTAGAAAATTCATCTTTTTTGGTTGGAAATGCAACTGGTTGGTTAAGATTTAATGTGTTTTGGTTGGTGATTGAACTATTTAGTTGAAAATTCGTCTTTTTTAGTTGAATTCAACTAGTCTTTATTTATAATGAAAATCTTTTTTACTTAAAATATCAACTATTACATTTTTGATGGAGAAACCGTCTTTCTGGTTTAAAAATCCAATTTCATTGTTTATAAATGTAATTTTTTGGTCGGCAATTCATCCCTTTTGGTTACAGATTTGATAATTCGGCTAAAAACTTATCTATCATGTTAAAAATGCAATATTTTTATACTTGAAATATTAGGAATTCAAAGTGTTTCGAATAGAATTGAATAGAGTAGCCATATCAATTTTATATAAAAGAATTTACTCCCCTATTTTCGTGGAATACCTCCTCATTTCCCCTGTTTTTAGAGCATTTTGGTATGTTAAGCCTGTTATCAATACATTTGAAAAAATGATTTTCTTTGTCCTCTTCTTGTAAGTGGTGAGGGAGGGGGGGGGGGGTCGGCATACCAAATGTGTGTAGTTCAACATTTGTGAAATTTAGGCCCTGCTTTAAAATAAATCAGCAACTAAATCATTGAGGGAATATTTTAAATTTATATCTTCAAAAAGATCTCTTTCAAAGCGACTTGTTTTCTAATGTCTTAAATTTCTGTTCATGATTCTCGAAAAATGAATCGAAACAAAAAAAAGAGATTACGTGAAAAAGAGGACGGACTGTGACCCTTGTTATTATTAAAAAATAAGTTATTCATAAAAATATTTACATAGTAATAATTCAACTATGGTATGATATCAAATGATAGTGACTGATAATCTTAATTGAATGCATAAGCATAAAATGTGACCTGACATTTATTACTTCACGGTTTCGAAAGAATGATAAACGGAAATTTGATCACTAGAATTATAACACTACACCTAAATAAAGATTATCATCCCAGTTAAAAAGGAGCTGTGCCGGTAAGTGGTGCCCATATCCGCAGTTGGAAACGAGGGTCTGATTTATTAGGTTCTTATTTAAATAACTCTCGCCATCGATTTCGAACGTTTTATTTTTCCGACCCCGGAATACAGATATCGGATCAGACCTTGATATTTGGGTAGACCTACTATACGTTCTTCAAATTTTGATCCCTCTACAAAAGTGTGATGAACTCAGCGAAAAAAAATCGCTTATGAACAAAACTAACTCAATTGGAAACACAATTTTATTCTGGACAAATAATTCATTTAACCACAGTCACCAAAAAAATTATTTTGAAAGATGTGAAGCGGTAGACGTTGAAAAATAAAGTTCACTTCACTAATTTTTCGTTCGTGGACTTTGAATTGTTACACCTTTGTGAAAAATAATGGAAAAAGTTGAAAAAATCAGGTATCTTCTTGAAAGATTTTTTAATTCATAGACACAAAAAAATTCTAAAATATTGTGGCACCGTAAAGTTTTTTATAAATTTCACAGCCCACAAAACTTTAATTTTTGTTAACTTATAACTAGAATTTTTAAACTCCCTAATTCAATTTCGCGATTTCGGGAGCTGCACAGTATTTTGATACTTGGCCGATCATTAATTTAGAACCTTTGATTTTAAGAATTGACTGCGTTTTTATTTTTCCCTTTTTCCATGTACTCCTATCTTTGATCCTGATTTTAAGAAGACCAATATAAAAAAACTACAACTTTTAGAAATTTGGAGCGAATTTGCTACTTCTTCAGTTTCTGGCCTATTGGAATATTACCACGATTTCCATCCTAGCCTGGCGCTGGATGTTAATAATTGTACTTTCTGGTCTTATCCCCAAGCGCTGTTTTGGACAATTACGGATTGCCATTTGTATATTCGCTTTTGCCTTTGGACACAATTGACTTCATTCATCTGGCGTGAAATTCAGAATTGCCATTCCTTGGAAGATCTTTCATATATTGAAACTGCCGTTTGTATAGAGAAAACTGGTATGGTTCACAGTAAATAAAATTATCAAGTTGCTTACAATATGAATGCATTGTCCTACTCTGTTATTCAGACATCTTATACGAGGGTTGTCCGTAAATTGAGGCCTCCAACTACTATCGGCGAGAAAATTCGAGTCCTCTGGCTTTGACGTTCAAAAAGTAAGTGAAGAAAAAATGGTAGCTCA
>JAUMHM010000087.1:12558336-12575871 GCA_032362435.1 Melikaiella ostensackeni | reverse complement strand
GAACATCACTGGTGAATTGAATAGTCTGGCCAAATAACTATTTATCATCACTCTATTGTTGTCGTATATGGTTAAGAGTGTCTGCCATGCTCTGTCGAAATTTTCATCGGTCGATGAGATGTTGGCAATTAATTGAGCAGGCTCGCCTGTCAAACTGATCTTTAAATATAGTATAATTTTTCCACCTTTGGCAAAAGCTGGTCGTCACCTACGATAGAAATGACAAGATCTCGAAAGGAGGGCCACTCTGTATAAATTGCGGAAAATTTCGGTAATTCCAGACGCGAAAAACTTTGTCGATTGCAAAAATTAGTCGTATCATTATTAACTGAACTACATTTACTTTTTGTGGCTTTCGAATCGAATGATTACTTTAGTGAGGTTAGGCTATAGTCAGTTTCAGGTTAGGTTATGTCCCTGAATAATAATTTTGAGTTCTGTTGAAGCAATTAAAATAATTTTTTCTTCTGAAAGTTTGTTTAGCTCGATCCTAGGTTTGAATTTAGAGTTTTCAAGTTTTTTTTCAAATTACCTAGCATGGAGTTCCGGGTAGGGAAGCCTAACTTTTCGGAGTTAGTTTAGATTTCGAGGATTAGGTCAGGATTTAAGTTTCGTTTCATTGAAAATGCGGAGAAATGCGGAGATCGAGTCCTGCACCGTCGACCTAGGCTCTTTCTTCTCTGCCGACCCCAGCCGTGGATAGTTATCTCACACCGTGTCATGTATACTCTCTTGCGCTTCTTCGGAAATCAGAGCATTTAACACTTCAAGCACCAGTTTCTTCGACTCAGCGGGTAAGGCCATTTCTTATTTATTGTGAAAAGGTTATCTTCGCTCGACGCGTGGCCCTTATTAACTAAAGTTTTATCATTCTTGTCTGCTTAGATAGAATGGCGACACACGTGGTCGAGACGGAGATTCTCTAACTGAGCCTTTATTTTCACATTGTAAATAATTTAGTGAAGTGATTTTAAACATTGTTTTTGCAATGTCTCCCCCAGTGGTGAGTTTTTTGTGTAATCGATGAACTGAGCCCCAGTCGAGCATTAACCCAAAGTGTATATTCTACAAACTGAACCCATGTTGAGTATTTCGGACAATTTTATTCGATCACGTAATGGAATCCCAAGTTGAGTTCCCCCCGAAACCCTGTTTAATCAAGAGTGAGCTCCTTCGTGAGTGTTAACCTGTAAATTTACAATTTCTTTTAAACTGAACCCCCAGTAGAGATTTGTTTTTAATTTGTGTTAGCATTGAGAAAATGTGTCCCAATTTTTCAGTGTCAAGAAATTATGAATCGAGCCCTCTCCCCCTTTTTCAAGCGTCTCTCAATTGCAGATTCCCCCCCCTCCCCCCTTTGTGAGTGAAATTTATAGACTTTGAGCGTCGAGAATTGTGTAAAAAGTATACTGAGTGTATTACTGATCTAAGTTAAGATTGTGGAATTTTCTTGAATGATTTTGTCGTGATAATTTGAGAAATGTTTATCGAAGTTTTATTTGAGGAATTTAAGAAGTGTTTGCAGAATTTTATTGGCAGGATTTCGAAAGTATATTTTGTGTGTGACATCTTGAGAATTTCATTTATGTGATTATGCCGTTATGTGCAGTATTTACTAGGGTGAATTTAGATTCCGTAGGAATAGGCCAGCTAAACGACATTTTCTTTGAAGAACGGAAAATTGTCAAGCTTAGGAATGTTATAAAATAAGGTGACGCATTCAGTTTTGAGTTTAGATAGAGATGTGAATTTGGCTATAACTAACTTATAAATGAGTGGAGATTATTATTATTATTATTAGAGCCTTGGCCAGTTTTAGAATTACGACCCCTTTGAATTATGTCGGGACTCGAAACGTAGTAAAACGTTAATTGTTAAACCAGACTTCTTATTATTTCAAATTTTTAATTGAATAAATTACAATTTCTATTTGTTGTAAATATGAAGTAATTATTTTGCTGATGATTTCAACCCTCTTTATTTGCGGAACACGCCCAACTACCGAGTCTGAGCTGACCGAGCGAAAAGCCGGTACACTGTGTTCTTTGAATTGAGTTTAGTTTCTGTTTTTCTTGAGATTTATCGATTTTCATTTGATTATTTTGAAACTTGGATTTTGAGAATTGAAGTGGCTTCGAACAGGCCTGGCGCCCAACAAATTTCAAAGAGATACAGGGTCTAGCTAATTAGATGAAATTTAGATTATTATAAGAGTTTCAGGAAGCAGTGCCGAAGGTATATGGTAATTTTTAATTATTTAACTATAATTAAATTTACAACATTACAACGTATACGTTACGAAAGAGGGTTCGTGAGTAATTGACACTGTTTAAATCAAACAAAACGTCCGTTCATTGTACCTTTATTCACTGACTAAAGATACCTAGAAAGTAACATTCACTATTCGGAACACTTTTAAAAAATTCAAGGCAGAAACTGCCATAATTCAAACTTGAACATTGAAACCTACAAGCGCAATGACAGAGATGGTAACCCGAGGCGTGGATGGAACGGTACTGAGCCGCCGCTCGTCTCACCTAAGTACACTGGTCTGGTGGACGTTCAGGTGGACGAAAAGAGATCCACGGCCGTGCACTAGCTGAGTGTCACCCGCGACCGCGTGATCAGGAAGTTTCTCCTGGAATTTTGAACATGTTGCGTTGCCTTTGTCTGTGGGTAATATTATGATGTCTTTATTCTGATTAAGTTCTTAAATTACAGTTTTCTCTTGTTTTGTTAAGTTCGAGGAGGGAAGTTGGACTTGGCGTATAATATAGTCCGTTGGAATTAGTCAAATTATATGCAGTCCAATGTAGACCAAATGTCAAATATGAGAGCGTTTGATAGGAAAAGGTGAAGTTTTGATAGTTTTTGGAGGTAGTTTTCAAGACAAATTGGGTATGTTGTCTTCTTTCTTTTAAGAGAAGCAAATTTGTTTCATGTAGAATTGATTTGGATTTAGATGTTCTCAAATGGTTTTTCAATTGCAAGAATTTTGGGACAATGTTGTTGTCCCCGCATCGTTCCAAGAGAGCTAAAGATGTTAGTAGCTTAGCTTGAGAAGACCTGAGCTAACTGAAAGTGTTAGTTTCAGTGAGTAAACTCCTCCCGTAGAGTTCTTTATTAATAGATTTGATGCCTTCACGATGATTATGTTGTTTTTATATGTACTCTCTACGATGCCTGTCATTGGCTAGAGCGGCCACCGTGGGGACCGGTCGAACTTGATTGGCCAATCACAGGCATCGTAGAAAGTACATATAAGAACAACATAACCTAAAGCTTCAGTTTCAGGTTAGCCCTGAAGAAGTGAACTGCAATGTTCACGAAACGTCGGCAAGATCCGTAGTTTTTCACACGATTGAAACCCGAAACACCTCCTTTCATCATAATGAATCATCGTCAATGCAATAAATCTATTTCTATAATACCATAAAATGTATTTTTACCAATTGTTTAACTGAAAAAGATATGAGCTGGTTAACTGAACTCGATTTTGGTGCAATTCTGCGTTTTTATGAGTTTCGCTTATCAATTTGCTCACCAATTTCATGAATATTTCATTGATAAAAATGAAATTTGCTATGAAATGATGGGTAATGATACATTTTGAAGTAACATAGGAATCTTTGAACTATAAAAAATCTGTACTTATTTTTCATTTCGAAATAAAAGATTTTTTTCTACCAACCGGTATAAATATTTTGAATTTATTTCTTATGTAGAATATTCTCTTTATATTGTAGAAGAGATTCTGTGCATAATAATCTAGAAAAAAAAGGTTTGGGGGGCATCTCACAACATTTATTGTAATGTAATTACAAATTTTCGTTTTCTGAACCCGATAATATCTTCAAACAGCTTTTTTTGTTTCATAAAATTTCTGACTTATTCCTGGAACCTCTAAACAATTTTTTGAAAATAAAAGAAAATTTATGGCAGTATTTTTTCACCAAAAAGAAAAAATTCAGGGGAAAAAGTTTGCGATATTCAAAAAAACACATTTTTTTGGACACCCTAGTGTCTAATCAAATCCTTGGAAAAAATTCCCTGACAATTTCAAGTTTTTTTCCTAGGCATTTCCAGATTTTTCCAGGTGTAATTTTTCTTAATAATTAATAATTCAAAGATAACATAATGCTTGAATAATCCAAGTTTATTATCCACTTGTGAATGGTTCAATTTCACTTAATAAATAATTATCATAAAAATGAACAGAAAAATGGTAAAATAATAATAAAAATAAAATATTTGTAAAAAATAATCATAAAAAGATGTAATTTCCACCCAGAGAGATGAATTTTTTAAGAGAAAATATGAATTTACAACAGAAAAATTCATTTCCAATTAAATAGTTGAATTTTCAACTACATGGTTGACTTTTCCACTAAACTGAGAAAATTTCAAGCCAAAAAGACGAATTTTGTACAAAATAGTGGTATTTTCAACCCGAAAATATGAATTTTCAAAAACAAAGGTAACTATTTTACGCATTCAGGAATTTACAAGAACTAAAAAAAACATTATTTATCATAAACTCGTGCAATTGTATACATATTCCAAATTTTGTTATGTTAATTACTTGAGTAATTAACAAACAAAAAATCGAAAAACCAAACAGAAAAAATATGTTAATTACTTAAGCAATTAGCATAAGCTACTCGGAATATGTATGCAATTTCGCAAATTTATTATGAATAATGTTTCTCCAGTCCTTGACATATCAGGTTAAAAATTCCACCGTATTGTATAAAAATTCGTATTTTTGTTTTGACGTTTCAATAGTCTAGTAGAAAATTCAACTATTTGGTTGAAAATTAACATTTTAGTTGTAAATTGATATTTTCGGGTTGAAAATTCAAGTGTTCTTTAAAAAAGTTTAAAAATTCATCTTTTTGGTAGAAATTTCATCTTTTTTGTCAAAAATGCAAGTTTTTGGTGGGAAATTAACCTGCTTTGGTCGAGGATTCAACTATTTGCTTCAAAATCAACTTTTATGTTCAACAATCACATTTTCGAGTTGAAATTCATCTGTCCTGGTGAAACTTCGTCTTTTTGGCTTCAAAATTTTAACAATTTGATTGAATTTTTTTTCTATCTTGATTGAAAATTCAACTCTTGTGTTGAAAAATCATCTATTTGGTTTATATATTTATCTCTTTTGGTAGGAATTTTACATTCTTTGGTTAAAAATGTAACTGTTTGACTGAAAATTGATATGCGTTGGTTGAGGATTCATATGTTCGTGTTCAAAATTTAAATTTTTGGTAGAAAATATTGGTTTGAAAATTCAACAAATTAGTTGATCTTTTTTCCTTTCTTGTCCGAAAAATCATTTTTGGTTGAAAATTCAACTCTTATGTTGAAAATACTTTTGGTTAAAGATTCATCATTTGAGTTGAAAATTCACATTTTCAACTGAAACTTAACTATTCTACCTTTGGTTGAAAATTTATCATTTTTCGTTGAAAATTCAACTATTTTGTTGAAGAACTATGTATTTTGTAGGAAATTCGTCTTTTTCAGTAGAACATTAATCTTTTTCGTTGAAAATACAACTGTTTAGTTGGAAATTAATTTTTTCTAGTTGAAGATGGGATTATTTTATTGAAAATTCATCTTTTTTGGTTAAATTCAACTGTTTTGAACTTAAAAGTTGAATATTTTTTTCTTGTAACTCATATTTTCTGTTTGAAAATTCATCTACTAGGTTAAAAGTGGACCTACTTTGTTAATAATTCATCTTTCTAGTTAAACATTCATCATTCATGATGAAAGTTCGTCTTTCTGGTTTAAAAATTTATTTGTTTTAGTAGAAATTTAATCTTTTTTGGGAGAAAATGCAACTATTTGTATGAAAAATAATCCCTTTTGGTTTAGGATTCAACCATTTTGTTGAAAACTTGTTGAAATACCAACTATTACATTTTTCGCTAAAGAATTCCTCTTTTATGGATTAAAATTCAACTACTTTGTTGAAAGTTGAACTACTTTGCTAGAAATTCATTTTTTTTGCTAGTTGAAGATTCTTCATTTTAGTTAAAAATTCATCTCCTTCATTGGAAATTTAACTATTTTGTAGAAAATACGTCTTCTTCGGTAGAAAATTAACCATGTGTTTGATTTAGGAAGTTTTGAGAAACGATTACAGGATATTCTCAAATATGGTATATTGATTATCACAATCGAATGAATGAATAAATTAATAATGATAAAGAAACATAATTAATCATGCCTTAAATTTGTTCCTAAAGTACATGAGTTTGAATAATAATTGAGAAAAATGTTTATTTCAAGCTTAAAATTCAGTGCATATTTAACGTATTAATACTTTGAATGAAAGATATTTTCCTGAGAATAGTGCAAATGGTGAAGAGGAGTTTCATTTGAATGAGTATAAATCCAGTCCTATAAAAGTTACTTTCTCAAAAAAAATCGGTGTTATTTAATTTCATATTACTTTTTCTAAAATCTTAGCTCGCTCAAAAAAATTAACTGACTCAAAAAAAAATACCTGAAATTTCCAGGTTTTTCTAGGTATATAAAAATTTCCTGAGAATTCCGGGTATTCCAGTTAAGTAGACATCCTGTAAAATGAAATAACTCAAAGTAATCGGAAAAACTCCTATATTCTGAAATAATTAATTTTTGAACTACCTGCCATGGATAAATCATTAGATTGTAACTAAGGTATGAAAGAGTTAATTATGAATGAAGATTATGAAACAGTAGGAAGAGCTTTTTCTTTTAATATGCTCAGCAAAAAAAATCGCAAGCTACTTTCAGTAAGAATTCAGCTTTGCTCGAACCTCAAAGAAGGAGCTCAGTTATAAAAAGATGGGTATTAGGTTTATGCAGGGGCTTGGCTTCCTGAGTTCATTCAAGAAGGGAATTGAATCTCACTTTCATCAGGAAACGAGTAATCGATGAAAAGCATATCCAAACTTGAAATAGTTCCAGGTGGGAAAAGATTGGTTAGAAAAGAACACGATTCTCCTATCTGACATGAGATCTCCAATATCGATGGAACCGCAGACTACAAGGACATTGTATACTGATAGTTAGCAAGAGTTATTGGCTAAAGCCGGAACTTTGGGAATGGAAGCAATCGATTCACGACAAGAATTCGACTCCCGTAGTCTTGTTTGCGAAACAGGTTCAAAGTGTAATACCTGAGAAATAGATAGTGATTAATAAGAGCGATACTTTTCTGATGCTATATAATATTAATTGTAAATGGTAGGTGCTTTATGACTCTACTATCCTTAAAAGATGATAGTAAAAGGCGCCTGTAAATTATTACTCTAATAATGATAGTATATCAAGAAAGGCACAAGAATATAGCGAGCGCAGTTGGCATGCAATTCCTGCAGAATATGTACCGTAAAACGGTAACGGACAAAGTCAGTAATGAGTAGTTTCTCGAAGAATGTGGCGAAGAAGAAATTTTGATTAACAAGAGAGAAAGAAATTTGCTGAGATGGTTTGGTCATGTATTTAGGTAAGGTGACTGGTAGCGTACCCAGAGGTAGACCGAAGAAATAATGGTTAGAATTTGTGGAATGTGAACACCACAAAAGCAGAGGAGTATAGTGAATGCAGTTGGCATGTAATTCCTGCAGAATATGTGCGATGAAACGGTGACGGTCAAAGTCAGTAATGAGTAGATTCTCAAAGAATGTGGTGTAGTAGAAACATTGATTAACAAGAGTGGAAGGAATTTGCTGAGATGGTTTGGTCATGTATTTAGGTAAGGTGACTGGTAGCGTACTCAGAGGTAGGCCGAAGAAAGAATAGTTAGAATTTGTGGAATCTGAACCACCACAAAAGCACAGGAGTATAGTGAACGCAGTTGGCATGCAATTCCTGCAGAATATGTGCCGTAAAACGATAACGGACAAAGTCAGTAATGAGTAGATTCTCAAAGAATGTGGTGTAGTAGAAACATTGATTAACAAGAGTGGAAGAAATTTGCTTAGATGGTTTGATCATGTAATTAGGTAAGGTGACTGGTAGCGTACCCAGAGGTAGACCGAAGAGAGGATGGTTAGAATTTGTGAATGAGACTCAAAAGCGAAGAGACATGCAAAATCGTAGAAACACAAGAGCTTGCATGAAAAGGTGTATGGATGTAAAGGACGCAAAATATGTGTGCAAGGATAGGGATTTGGGAGGGACAATCGTTTATAAGAAGAAGAGCGACGCCCGAAACGAGAGATTTTGGATACTCATGGACCCTCGTGAAGAGCTTTGCTTAGTGGATGTTGTTGGGGAAAAGAGTGTGGATCTTCTTGTGGGTTTATCAGTCAGTTTGAGTGTTTAAGTATAAATGGTGATGTATGATAACTCTGCAAAGCTCTTCACCTGGTGTGATTGCTAGAGAGATGGATCAGACACTCTCTTCTATTTTAACTTTTTTGAGGCCTTCTTTAAATAAACTGATGACATAAAATATTTTCAACTTCAGAAATTATTGGGCTTTATCGGTTATGGAATAAAAAATTTCTTATATCTTGAAAACCGTTTGAGATTTCGAAAGTATTTGAGAAATAAATTTTTTAGTTATTCCAGAAACATACAAGCTTCCTCATGCAAAAAAGGTAAAAGTAAAGTTTTAAAACTTTAGACGACTTCGTTTAGAAATTACAAATAAAAAAGTACGCCAAATGTCTTATCACACACCTGTCCCAGACTACAAATTTAGAATGAACATTTACTAAATAACATTGACACCATTTTTTAAATATTTGAGATTCAGAGATTATCACTCATATTAAGTTGAGAAAGACAAAATCAAGAGTAGAGTTCAATATGTTAGAGTTAAGGATTTCAAAAATCACTTCAAAGTCTATCCCTCAAGTTTTTTGTCTGGTCATGCTGGATTTCTTTTTGAAAATAAAACTCGAAAATAATTAATCAAACTTTCCATAATGTGGCCTAAAATTGTTAATTCCATGCTGAAGAAGATTTTATTATAATCAAAAGTTTATTCAGCAACGTTAATCACAAATAACAGTAAATAATGATCGTTATTTTTGCGTAATATTTTTTATAAAATGTCTTGTAACGCTCCGTATTAATTTACCATACTACAAAATGAAAGGATATTTTAAGACGTTGAAGCCAAAATTAAATAAATCGTGAAAATAGTCATTTCTTCCATATTTTTAAATACTTGTATCTGTTCTGCATATATTTTCAAAAGATTTTTGAAATGTTTTGTTTTTTTCAAAGTTGAATGTCTTGTCAGGCAACCTTTAGCAACGTGTAAAATGCATATCCATGAGAAATAAATTTCTTGATCTTTTAGTTTTATTATTTCATATTGTCCTGGGTCACCCTCAATTAAAAAAAAGAAAAGTATATTTAACGCAGTTTGGAAATTTTTTGGTTTTCGGAAATCTAATTGTCTGAATTGATCTACTATTTGGCAATCACCCATAAAAAGCTTCATAAATAAAAATATTTATGAATTTTTGGAATCGATTTCAAAGTTCTATATAGAATTTTGATATCGTATTTAAAAAATTGTCAGAAACTGACCTTTGAGAGGCAAGGCGTTGAACATAGAATAGAAATTTCTTTGATAATATTGATTTTCGTTGTTTGTTTTAGGATCAGGTAAAACTGAATACAATTCAACTGTTTCAAGCGTTTCGGCATACAGTGGTGGCTCTTATCACTGGATTTTTATTAAATCTGTAAAGAATTACAGAATTTTTTTTAAAGACGCAAATTCACAATGAGAAAATGTTTCATTAAAAAAAAAATATTTGAAATCAGTATAGGTTACGTATTTTATGAAATGTTAACAGAAACTCTACAATTTCTAATTCATCAACTAAATTTATTGAGTCCTAATACTAAATATCATCTCAAAATCATCGATTATTTAAGAATTTTCTTTATAATATTCATTACAATTTTATAAGGGTTCTATATGAATTAATTTTTTATAACAATTTAATATATTTCGCTCCATTGCAAACAATGTTCTCTTTTGTATTCCCAAGATAAGGAGAATTAAAAAAAAAGACAGGTGGTTACACAGTTTTGAACTGTGGTGTACCTCCGCTTAAAAAATAGCATCGTAAATTCTCTCCCAGAAAACCTCGTTTTACGGAACTACCCTCCCAACTCAGCGCAAAACCGAGGCGCAAACTCAAGTCTCTTTCGTGGTTCGGTAAGAATTTCTATGGGGAAAAGCTAGCCACAAATTAAATTCGTGGCATCCTGACTCGAGGGAATTTTCGGCTCAAAAGGATAGAATGCTTCCTCGATAAGTAGGTAAGGATTTTCTCACGTGGTATTGGCGCATAAGACTGTCAACTGTTATACTTGACATCAGATATTTTGTCCAAAAATAGCCCCTGGATGTTCTGGAATTTCAATTTTTAACACTTTTTAAAAATGATACCGATTGAGAAGTTAGCACACCACGTGTATATCATCACAGCTAAATTATCTACACTTATGTTTAATATGATTATTACAAAATGCTTCAAAAACAAAGTCGAGCTTAATTTTTGACTGACTCCTCAGTTTCGACAAAGAATTTCTGCGCACTTATGATTTTCTTCTGCTTTCAGACGAAATACACCCAACTAACGTTTTATGCACTCTATAGGCAATATTTCAAACTATATTCAGGCCAGGCGCCAAATTCAAATACCATAAATACCAAATACCATAACGATTCTAGGGAAGGACTTCTACTTCTTCAAACGACTCGGCGGTTTTTATCTGGCAAATTACGTCTACACAGAAGATTTATTTGACGTAATATTTTTACCACATACTCTAAAAGCACATAAGATTTTCTTCAATAAAAGTTTTTTTCCGATAATATTGTTGTTGTGTATTTTTTTCAATTGAAGATGAAGCATTTTTTCGCGCCTGATTGTGGCAAAGAGAGACAAGCCATTCCGGGTTCCATTTATCAAAATATTGTAGGAGAAGGATAGAGTCCAAAACAATAAAACATTTCCAAAGATTGCTAATTTCCTCAAATTTGTACACTTTATTTAGGTAAAATACATATCGTTAGGTAAATTGAGTTAATCATTGATACCTCGATTAAAAGAAATCTTACTAGTATTCATAGGCAACCCTGCAGATTGGAACAAACCTTTGCGTAATGTCTCTCTTTTGGAATTACTTAAAGGTCGAATTGAGATCTACTTTTTTGTGAAAATCTTTTGTGCATTAAAAAAAACACCAAAAAGGTTCACAAATCAAAAATAGACTTCAAAGCTACTCGTTATTACCTGAAAATGAAATAGAGATAATTGACAGCAATTGTTATTTTGGTACATATTTAATTCCTTGATTGAAAATGATTTTCACATAGGCAAACATTCTGAATAGAAACCAAATTCGATCCTTTCATTCTTTAATTGAAAATTGACCTCCACAATGACAAAATTCTGACCAAAACTACTGTCAGTGTATCCAATTATTGACTCCCTCCAAATTTTGTTGTATCGCAAGAGATCTCTTTTTGATTTAATAGCTTTGTCACCTTCTCTGTTTATAAATAGCATTTTCATGAAATCTGTCTTTTTTATTTCTCTCATGATACAAAATTTTAACGTCATCCCAATTAAATTCATGACCATGTGTGAGTCTATGTTTTGTAAAGACCGAATAATATCTTACACTTTTATGAAAATTATTTTCATGTTCCTCTTTTCTTGCTCTAAATGACCTTCTTGTTTGTTCTATATAAGCAGCATTACTTGTAAATCACGCATTGTTCATCATGTTTCTCATATTCATCTTCACCCAATTTTACAATAAAATTGGTTTTGAATGGTATTCTAAATA
Organism: Melikaiella ostensackeni; assembly: GCA_032362435.1. NCBI lineage: Eukaryota > Metazoa > Arthropoda > Insecta > Hymenoptera > Cynipidae > Melikaiella > Melikaiella ostensackeni. The sequence goes on along the minus strand of JAUMHM010000087.1, from coordinate 12,564,045 downwards.
TATGCTATCCCAATTATTCTAACACTGATTTCAAGATACCTAAGATTTTTCCCAAATAAGGGAAGACAACCATATTGAATATGTTAGCGGCTCTAACGACTTGATTCTTGCTTTTCTACAACTTTAAAAGCAAAAAACCAATATACAGGATTACAATGAATTTAATACGGTTGTCTTACCTTATTTGGGAAAAATTTTGGTTATCTTGAAATCAGTATTAGAATAATTGGGATAGCATATGAAATATAGAGTACCATTCAAAACTAATTGGATTGTAAAATTGGTTAAAGTTTAAAGCTGTAGAAAAGCCAAAGGCAAGTCGTTAGAGCCTCTAGCATATTCCAAATAACCAATGCTACAAATTCCATGTAGTACATCAATTTTGTTCAAAAGCATTCTACAAGAATTACCCGCGTGAAATGTAGCCATGATGGTGGAATTGTTTCCAATACTTTCGTGCCACTATCTTCCGAGAAAATTATAGAAGTATTCATGCAACTGTGTGACACAAAAATATTGGAAATAGTTTCACCTCCAAAACTACATCTCATGCTTGAGGTTATGAATAAAATGTATAGAAACATGTTAATGGAGTTTAAAAATAACAGTCTCCAATGGGACATAATGTGTGATGTTCCTCGTGAGTTTGTACACGGAAATCCCACGTTCGCGGGTAGTTCTTGTGAAATGCTTTTAAACCAAATTCACATACTGCGTGAAATTTGTAGCATTGGTTCTATAAAATATGTCAGGAGCTTTAACGACTTTCAAGCCGTAGTTGTTTCTTGTTTTTCTACAACTCTAGAACCAAAATACTTAGACTATATTTTTGAATTTCAGCGAAATTACTGCGATTTGAATGTTTCAATTACACCTAAAGTTCTCGTTGTTTTTTTCTCATGTTCCTTATTTTTGTCGAAAAATAGAAAAATGTCTTCAATCTATTAGGGAACAGGTCATGGTATCTGTATGTTCGGATTCTAAGACAACTTGGCTTAAGTTCAAAGTTTTAAGCACCCACCCTCATTATTCCAGTAAATTTATGAAAGCAGTACAAGAATACAATGCTCGACACCTGTAGTATAAGTAGTAGAGTAGGTGGTCAAAATATTACATCAAACAATTCCTCCGTGCAGACGTAATTTGCCAGGTAAAAACCGCCGAGTCATTTGAAGCACCTTAAAGTTTGAAACTTAGTATAGGGTAACCAGAACATAACTCACTCGGCTTATCCAGATCAGATATCTCGACCTGCGAGTACACAGCAGCAACCTCAAGCAGCACCGACACCATTGTCGCGACACTCCACTGGCACCACCACATTTTCATTTTTTTTTTTCAACACACGCACATCGACGTATCCACGAAACGACACGCGCTCGCCAAAGGCACAAAACCACCCTCGTGCAACCCTTAACTTCGATCGCTCATGGTCCTTGTAATCCTGCACTAATTACAGCAGCATCGCACTTTTCTAACTCTCCAAGAGAGGATGGAAGCTGGAAATTCAACACCAGACGGCTCACTATCCAGTTTGATATTTTCTCCCTCGCTTTAAACTCTCGCTCGTGATGAAATAATTGATCTCGTTATCCACAAAACGACCACCCTCAACACCTTCGGCTAAACGACGAACCACTGCCTCGCACAAATTTAACTTCACAAATCATTGTTGATTTTTTTTCGAATCGAATTTCTGATTTCTCCATTTAGTCTTTTCGATTCAAATTTCTGAGGCCGGAAATCCAATCAGTGGATGCAACTGGGTTTTCGCAGTTGATGGCGTTATTGTTATTATAGGGTCAATTTATATCCTGCCATCTTTCTTCACCATTTGTTTACCTATTTGTTTGATAATTAATAAAACATTTTGTTTGAAAATTTGACAATTGCTGATTGGAGAATGTTGGTTAGCTAATTTTGCATAACCCTTCGAATGGTTTCATCCCCTTAGGTCTATTGATCCCTGGCGAGTTATCACTCCACATCACCACGTGCATTTACTACCCTAATTTCACTAGTTGATAATTGACAAAATGAACCGTAATCCATGATAAATTCATCCATACATGTTCTGCAATTTAGATGACCTGGCAGTAGTCAATTAGTGGCATCTGGGTTTCAGTAGAAATGGAAATTGATGGTCAGACTTTGTCATTAGCGCTATCACAAACAAAACAGTGGTTTCTGTTGAAATTCTCTATCCAGGCACACGGAAAAATCTGGATTCCATTTTATTATCACGTTTGGATTAAACCACTATCAACTTAATTTTTACCCTCGTTTGTCTTGTGCACATGAGTTGACACAACTGCAAACCTTGCAAACATTTGCAAATATATGAAACACCAACACTAAGTACCACACACTTACATAAATTCTTCCATACATATTTCATCCATATTCAATAAATATTTACTACTTTTTTAGAATACCTATATTAAAGATTTGCCGTATTGATTTTTTAAAAAAGAGAGATCATTGAAATGTAAAAATTTGTAAAATTAATTTGTGGTAAAAATGGAACAAGAAGATGATTTTATAGGTGTCACTGAGCACAATTTCATTCATAGGAAGTAGGATCCTGTGAGAGGAGCATGGTATAAGATCGAACGTAATTCCCCCATTTAAAACGAACCACGTCGAGACCTAACCCGTGGCGGCTCGGCACTGAGCCATTGAAAACCACGAGAGTCTGCCGCACGAGCCGGCTCGGAGAGGTTCGGCGTCACTCGACAGGACTCGGTTGAAGTCGGGCGGCTCTCGCACTTACGGCAGATCCGAGATCGCTATGATTTACTGAGACAGCTAATGACTCGCAATAATCGCCGCGTTGCAGGCAGGATGCAACCGAGATGCATACATACATTCAGGACTCGAAGCCATATTCGAATCCAACGTCGATCGTCGTACCTAAATCAGCTGAATCCGGAATTTCTATCCGGTCTAGATAACTAGAATGTGTTTAGGGATTTGGGGTTTACTACCCACAAATGATCTCTATATGGGTGATCCTACTGATAGAGGGACCTTTCTCAGTTCCGGGAAGTATCAAAAGCGCCTTCAGAACCTATTAAAAGTGCCAAACAGAACCTATCAAAAGCGCCAATGTCGAAAGTTCTTCATGGTCAAGAAAAAACTCTCTCAAGCCAAATTAGTAAGAATTTGACTTATTGAATTAGTAGCCTTATATTTGACTACTGGCTCAGTAATTTCTCCACTTTCTACTAAATGAAAAAGCAGGCCAGCCGTTACCAAAGTGAATTAGTAAGAACAGCTAACTACTCTATTCAGCAGTTTAACTTACTAATTGAATTGGTCAAAACGAATTGTTCTTTGAAAATAACCTCGATCATATGACCTCTTCGTCGACATCAATAATGATGAACCTTTTGTATGAATAATATTATTTAACGATACAAAATATTGCATCAATGATAATGTTATTTATGCCTTAAGTGAATATAAAGTAGCAACTCTATGTATATTGAGTCCCATAAATATTTTTTTTAACAAAAGCTTTTGACGTAAGAGTTCATATAAATCTTAATAGATTAAGTTTGTGGTTATGATTGTCACTGATTTTCACTTCTTCCATAAAACAATCTATTTTTGTTATCAAAAGAAGAATTTGAAGCATAAAAATATTGTATTATGATTTTGATAATTCGATCAAGCGTGGGATGGATTTATCTATATTTCTATTGTATTATTATTGTCTTACCGAATTGTATGTACCATATTTAGTCCAATTTGATGTTTTTCGATAAATCTGACCAGTTTTGTCTTTTATATTGTAGTACCTATACATTATTCTCAACCCTGCTTTCATTTAACTCTCTTTAAAAACAATGCCATCTTCCTGAATTTTATTATACTGTTTATCCTACTATATTTATTTTTCTCTTATGAAGAGTGCTATGTCGATTGCTCAAAATTTGATCATTATTCTATTATAGAATGTTTCTGTATTCATGTGGAGTAGAAGTACATCTAAAATTGAAGTTTTTTTATATTATGCTGGAACACTTTATGAAAAATAATTCCTCAGAATTTTTAAAAAGTTTTCAAAACCCAATATTCAAAATTAAAAATAGCCGAAGCAAAAGAGAGGATCGAAGTCAATTAAATTTAAACGAAGACATTTAATCAAAAAAAGCTTGAAATTTAAATTCTTCTTTAACGTGAAAAGAAAAACGAAAGTGAAATTCAGTTTTGTTTAAAGGATCTAGCCGGATAAGCATACAAAATAATTTTTATAGGAAATTTGAATAAATTGCAATTTTTTGCAGATTGATGTTTCATTTGAGTTGATGTTCTACAACGAAGTAGCTAGCTGTTTTGTAGGGTGGTTTACAACTGTTTACTTTCCACGGATTATTGCTTATTGTCGAGATAGGCAATATGATATATTCAAAGCTACTTCTTTTATGAATGATTGTACGATTTAACTGAAATATTTAATAAATAAATACATTATAAAATTAGACGATCAATCCGATGTTCTATGTAAATGTCCTTATTTGAATATTCTAACTTTTTCTTTTTTCTTTTATGCAATTTCAGAAAATCCGAGGGCAATAATAAGTTTGCCAGAACTGCTACATGTTTCAAATTTGGAAGCAGGAAAGCGTCAAGTAGAAACGTCTGCTTCTTTATCAAGAAAAGTTTCGAAACAATCCTCAAACTCAGTAACAGAATCAACAGATGATGGGAGAGAGGTACATTGTGGCATTCCGAACGAGGATCTGTTTCGCATATTGCCAGTATGTTTTTTTTTTTTTGAGAAAACCGCGTTGAAAAGTTAATAAAATCATACTATAAGAAAGTAATAAAAAATTTTTTCAGGAAGGCACAAACATCTCTACATTTGCCGCTTTCTCGAAATCTACTAATACAAAGTCCGGTTTAAATTTTTTTCCTAGCAAAAAAAATTTTGAGTCGCACTTATTTCGAAGCATTTATATAGGAATTTCTGTGGTCTTCTCTGGCAAATAGCAAAATTCCAAATGATTGTAAACACCATTACCGTAAGAATGGACAAAATACAATTGAGAAAAGAAACGTGGACTTTCGTAAAAAGTTCCGTCAGTCAAAATCACTTTGCCGCGTTCTACCAACATTTTCAAATTTGATGAACATGTCACAATCACGATTTAGTCATAAACGTGATAAAATAATTCCAAACGATTGATCAAAATTTGCATCTCACGGAGCTGTGAAAATACTTCCTAGAGCGATTTTGGAATTGTCGGTAAAATTTTCCTTCGGGCTCTATACATAGATGGGCGAATATTGTTTGCATCGTTGTAGACCATATTATTGTTAGGAGTCCGAACTATCTCGGCACAAATTATTTTCCGTGGCCGTGAAGAAATATCGTTCTTTGCTTTTTGTTTGCAAGTGTTTCTTACAATGTACTTTTCGATGGCGCTGTCGGAACAAGTTTCGTGATTTCAATGATCGTTTAAAGTAAGCATTACCTCCGAGATAGCTTGATTTGTATGAATTCTCGCAGCGCGCATTCGAGTCGTACATCGCCAAGAAATGGTTCCTTCCACTGTAGTACTGATTTTTACATACTAATAATCAGAGAGCGGACGAGACCAGTCTGAAGTTGCGCACCGAGCCAAGGCTCGGCTCCCTCGTTGCGGAGAATCGCCGCAAGTGAGGAAGTGGTGGGAGAGCGCGCACCGGGCACAGTGCTGT
>JAUMHM010000087.1:12537177-12557839 GCA_032362435.1 Melikaiella ostensackeni | reverse complement strand
GGTTGTCCAACGGGATCTCCTTTACCTCTCATAGTTTCAAACCTGGTTGTGGAAGATGTAGAAAAAGAGCCTTGTCAAAATTCTCTATTGGACCGATTCTCCATAAACGATATGTAGATGACATACTTACAATTGTACCAACTTATAAACTTTTAGAGCTTTTAAACGTTTCTAACAGTATTAATAAATCTATTTAATTTACACTTGAAATAGCGGAAAATAATATAATTAATTTCCTAGATGTAGAGATAAAAAAGCTGTCGAATGGCAACGTTACTACCAATTGGTATGAAAAAGTTTCTTGGTCCGGTTGTTATCTAAATTATGAATCCCATGATTGGTTTAGTCAAAAAATCGGATTAATCGAAGGTTTATTTCATCGATGTATTAAATTGAGTGATATAAAGTACAGAAAAGAAAATTTGGACAAATAAAAGCCACCTTACAACTAAACAATTGTCCACTGTTGTTGATAGAGAATGTTATCAAAGAACGTATTCATGGAATTTATAACACTCCCATTGTTGAAAAAAAGAAAAAGAAATGGTCAGGTAATTATGAAAAAACTTATCTAAAAGTTACCTTGCCATATGTCCAAGGTCTCTCTGAACGATTAAAAAGATCTTTAAAAAAATGTAATATGAATGTTTATTTAAAGAATAATCACACTTTAGAAAATATGTCAATTAATAAAAATGATTCTGGAAAAATAGAAAATTTATGTAATGTTGTTTATTTCATTAAATGCAAAGGCTGTAAGAAAGTCTACATCGGTGAAACTAGCTGGAGATTAAAAAATCGAATTTAGGAACATAAAGGATATTGAAAGAATGGCAATTTGAATACAAGTTTGGAACAAAACTCATGGAAATTTGATCATTTTTTTGATTTTGATAATATTAAAATTTATAATCTGAAATAATGAATATAAACCAAATTTATTGATGCATCACGCATTAACATCCCTTATCATATTTTTTTTTCATAAATCAATTTCACAACATTTTATTTAACTTAAAATTTGGCACTCTCATTTCATCACAGGTTTATCAAAATTTTCGCCTTGCTATTACGTACCTTCTGACCGTTAAATTGCGTATCTTATTATACACCAGTCTGTTTTCTATCAAACATCGCATCACTTACAATGTTAAATTTCTTTATTATTTGCGTCTCTTCAAAATATCTGACAAAAAAAAAACTAAATTATTGACTACTATATCGCATTATGACTTAAACTTCTTTTAGGTAACTTTTTTTTTTGAAAAAAAGGAAGCAAAACATGCTAAGCTGACTCAGATATGTTATTAAAAAATTTGTTTTCATAAAACCTTGTCCTTTTAATGACGCCTAAAAAAATTGCTAAATCTCTATAATTATTTTTAATTTTATTTAATTCTAGATTTTATTGACTCTTGAAAAAGACCCGCATTGCGGTCGAAACGTTGAGCATACATAATAAATGTGTTTTCAACATATTTTACTGCCTTTCGATTGGAGACCGTCAGACCGAATAATAGCTGAAACAATTTTGAAAATTTCTCTTTATGCTCGGTCTAAGACGTTAAGGTAACAAACATACATCTGGCGAAGGAGTATCGGAATCCCGAGGCGATATCGAGTCGATATATCGACTTTCCAACACCAAGTCGAGCCGATACCAAACCGATACTGCGTATCGAAAAGCCCTTCCCGAGAAAGTATCGTATCGGAGGGCACTACTACTAAGGACATGTATTAGGTGTGACTGCCTACCTTACAGTTATTTTTGTTGTTTACAAACTCATGCCCGCACGAAATGAGATCGATGTGAGAACCTGCAAAATAAAATGATATAAATAAAACCAATTGAATGAAATCCCATTTCATGTGAAGATGAGTTGAAAAAAAATATGGGTAAGGTAGGTGTTCACACCTAATACATATCCTTAAAGGTGTTTTTCTCTACAGTTCTGCCAGGATTTCACTTCTTGAGAATTTCATAATAAAACAAGCTTCAATGTGCACAGGGGATGAAGACATTAAACTTTTTTTTGATAAACTGAATATATCAATAGTGGATAGGATAAATTGGTTCTAATCTTGCATCATCTATGCCGACATTTATCTCAATTAAAATAATTCAACGGTTTGTGTTAAAAAGGCTCGTGTCTATGCTAAACGAGATGTTTAAACAAAATTTGGTACGGATCTAATTTTATAGATAAGATAAGAATTGATCAAAAATCCCAAAGCCTTCAATTAGTGAGACCCCCCTACACACCTCAACCAGATATCCTTTTCGAAGATTCCCCCACGGACTGATAAAAGAATTGGACAGGAAAAATAGTCTCTCGGGTATTCGAATCCTACTCTTTAACAGAAAACAACTCGTCCTTGTTACCACATTGAGGAAACAGAGGATGAGGGAATAAGGAAGATGGACGTTAAGAGGAAAATCGAGAGAAAAGGGAATATGCTCTGAATTGAAGATCTTCTTTACTGATCTATGAGAATGGCCACACCTGTTCTTGCTTTCGATTAATCCAGAATATTGATATAAGAGCGCCAGACTGTAAATGAAAATACAGAAAAAAGAAAAACAAGCTCGAAAAACAGAAAATCGATTTTTGCTGATGGTAGAATGGAAAAACTATTAGAAGCAAGGAGAAGCCATATTTGCTGCTTGTCTGAGATGTTGTAATTTTATTGGAATATCAGTAATCTTCTTGGACTTCAAGAACCTCATTGGATGCCTAATACCTTATTGAACTTCGCTACTCAGGGGAGCATTAACTTTAAGCTGCTCTACTTGAAGATAGTCACAGAAGAAGGTAGTTGACCTACCTTTGCAAATCACTTTGTCTTTGCTATGATTTCTATTGTAAAGGCACTTCATAGCCCTTATAGAAATCTTAAAGTAATTAGTGCAGAAAGGTTTCTTATTTGAAGAAGAAATACTGTTCGAGAGTTAAATTCAATGTGAAGATGTAACTTACTTAATGAGGTAAAGGAAGTTTAATTATAGAAGAATAAAAGAGGGGTTAAGGTGCAACATTATAAAAGGCTTGGGGAGGAACTTTATTTTTGTATTATAATTTAAAAATTAGGGAACGGTCCACATTCTTCTTCATTCAATTTGAGAAGAAATAGACATTTTTAGATAAGACGGGAGGACTTCAAAGTTCGGAAACCTAAATTGCTGGAGTTTAGAGGCACATAAGTCCCTTGAGGCTCTCGACCAGACTTGCATAATTTAGCTACAATTAAGTGAGAGGCTCACACGAGCACCCTTAACCTGCGCACTAATCGTTTGAATCAACTGAACGGGCAAAAAGCATCGGCTGCTGGCTCAGCCTCACGATGTGCAAAACATCCTACCCATCTTTCTTCTTCTCGATCGCTGAACACAGTTCTACATACTAATCATTCCAGAAATCTTCCTTCATTATAACAGTTTACTAGTTACAGTTGCTTTATCTTTGAATGATTTATAGGGTGCACAGTGGGCCGAGAGACATAGAAAAGTTGTCAAAAACCAACTTCAAAGTCTTTGGTGAAAGACTCATTTTTCATAATGTAGATGAGTTGAAGCAATTTTTTTCATATTCCTCTTTGCTTTCGAGAAAAGGTTGCAATTTAGATTTTTTAAAATTAAGAATGGATTTTCAAAAATGGCTACGGCGAAGACTTTGTTTTATATCAGGAAATAGTTCTAAGACATTCCAGATACAAAATCAAGAAAAATATTCTTGTGGTTCGCACCTTTGGGTTGAAGTCATTTCAATGGGACCGCGACCGAGCTCACTCGTCTTCTATTCAGATATATGTCAAAACTTGGTGCTAAAAACGCATTGTGTGAAAGTAATATCAGTCGTTGATGAGAAGATTGTTCATTTTATTTCATATTTTGAATATATTTATTGAACACAAATAATAAATATCGTATCGTGCAATATACAGGTATGTCTCTTAGACGACTTTCAATTGACTGACGAAGAAGAGTTTGATGAGCGTGCAAAATACAATAGCTTACAGCCATTTTGTCCATCATATCTCACTATGATTTTCCCATGTATTTTTGCCCACTTAACACAAAAATCACATTAAAAAATTTTGTTATGGAAGCGTTTTCGAGATATCAATGTTTAAAAATTTTGTTTTCAATTTTTAGAGTTGTCTTGACGTTTTTGAGTATATCTCGAGTTTTTTGACCAATTCCCCTAAACGAGCACTCAAATTGAAGGCGACTGAATCCTCTACAACTTTACATCCTGAAGTTTTCAGATCGGTCCAGTAGTTCAGATGCTAGCGATTTCAATAAGTTGGAAAAGTTGGATTTTTTGGCAGGAATCGAGGACGAAAACTCACATATCGTTCCTGGAAGAATAGAAATCGCGAATATAAGCCGGATTTTTATTTTTTACGCAATGCTGGCACTATAACAGGAAAAATTAGCTACAAATTTCGGCCGCCATATTGGATCCGCTATTCTTAATTTGTAACTGTTGGTGTCAAAGTCGAAATTAGCGACATCAAGAACCCCTTAGAACCAAGTTTCAGGAAAATATGTGAAAATTTGGAAATTTTGACCGCCATATTGGATCCGCTATTTCAAATTTGTAGCTTCTGACGGAAAAAATCAAAGTAAGAGATCTTAGAAACCCCTTTGTACCAAGTTTTAGTCAAATTTCTAGAAATTTTGCCCCCGTATTGGATCCACCATTTTGTGTTTGTAACTTTTGACGTCAAAGTGAAAATAAGCGACCTCAAAAGCCCCCACTTATTAAGTTTTTAGCAAATCTATAAAAATTTTGAAAATTTGGCTGTCATATTGGATCCGCTATTTTGACTTTGTAACCTTTGACGCCAAAATCGAAATTAACGTTCTTATAATCCCCCTTGTATCAAATTTTAGACAAATCTGTATTGAACTAAAAACATGAGCAGCCATATTGAATCCGCCGTTTTGAATTTGTGACCTTTGACGCGAAAGTCGAAGTTAACGATCTTGAAACCCCCTTGTACCAAGTTTTAGGCAAATCTGTAGAATATTTTGTTATATTGGATCCAGCATTTTGAATTTGAAACTTTCAACGTCAATGTGGAAAATAACAATCTCAAAAACCCTCATGCGCCATGTTTTAGTCAAATATTATGTCAAAATCGACATAATGACCTCATAAACACCCTTGTGTCAAGTTTTAAGCGAATCTGTAAAAGAAAATCAATTCTGGCCACCATATTGGATCCGTCATTTTGAATTTGTAACTTTTGACGTCAAAATCAAAATTACGACCTTATAAACCCCCTTGCCCCAAGTTTAAGGCGAATTTGTAGAATTTTTTGTCATATTGGATCAAGCATTTTAATTTGTGACTTTTGACGTCAAAATTGAAATTAGTGTCCTGAAAAATCCTCTTGTACCAAGCTTTAGACAAATCTGTATATACTTGAAAATTTTGTCCGCCATATTGGATCCGCTATGTTGAATTTGTAACTTTTGACGTTAAAATTGAAATCAGCGACTTCAAAAACCCTTTTATACCAAGTTTCATACCATTCCGACGGAAACTTCAATTTTTGACAGTTTTCGGTGTCTCTTAGCATTCTGTGGGGTGTCTAACAGCCGGGAATTAAAATAAGATCGGGAATTGACAGTGAATACAAACTTGAACAGGAAATCACATTTAAAAGTTTTGAAAATCTGATATTTCTTATTAATCTTCATAACAAGACAAATAAATTAAAGAATTGTAATAAATATGATGATAAAAAGTATTCGGAATATTTTTAAAAATGAACAGTTTTTTTAAATCAACTTTATTTCTTATTTTTGAAATTAGAGCATGAGGATTAGCGATATTCCTCTTGTGAATTTTCTCTTCAATTAAAACAAAAAATGTGAATATTTTTTAATTTTGCTGAAATAAGTTATTCTGTTAAACGCTTAAGACTATTGATAAAAATTATACTTTATTGATAAAAATTATACGTTACAGTCCAGTGAAAATTGATGTTACTGAATTATAATTGCCTCAGATGTTTGCTGACAAGATGGTGGCCCTCTCCGGTTATTTTTTCTGAAATTTTTTTAGACATATTGGAAGTATAATTTAATTTTGATGCTTAATTATTAGATTTGATTTAGTTCATATCACAGTCGTTAATTTTTACAACGAAATGTCCAGGCACACCAAGAATATCTGGACTACGCTCACCGAATCTCGGTAATCCCAGACACGATCATTTTATAAAAATTAATATCATTATTACAATTGTTATTATTACTTTTTCTTCCTCAAGACGATGTTTGAAACCTCTTGCAATGATGTTGTAAAAAATCCAAATTAAATGTATGGTGTAATTTGGAGTTTTTCGTTTACTGCTGTTGTCCTTATGCAACGACCGAGAGTGTAAATTTTTATTATTATTATTTTTTGCTTCCATTACATCCATGCATCATTTCATGCACGTTCTTGTATTTTAACGACTTCGAATATCCCTTTCCTTCAGGGTGTCATTTACACATTCCAACCATTCTGTCTTCGGTCTACCTCTGGGTACGCTACCACCCACTTTACCTAAATATACTTGATTCGTTAAACGTTCTTCACTTATTCTCTCAACATGACCAAACCATCTCAGCAAATTTCTTTCACTCTTGTCAAACAATGTTTCTTCAACACCGCATTCTTTGAGAAGCCACTCATTACTAACTTTGTCCATTAGCTTTTTACCGCACATATTTCGCAGGAACTGCATTCCAACCGCGTTCACTTTACTCTCATCATTTTCTCGATACGTCCAGGTATCGCTAGTATACAACACTGTAGGTGCAAGCACAAAGTTATATATTGCAATTTTAGCTTTATTCGTTACATTTTTATTTCTAGTAATAGCTTGTACACTTCCGATGATCTTCTTACTCCCGTTTGTACGTCTGAATATCTCTGCATCAATCTTTCCGTCAGCAGTAAGTAAACTTCCAAGATACACGAACTCATCAACTTGTTCTATTTTCTCTTCGTTTAAGGCAATGTTGCGTACTGTTCTCTCACCCCTTCTTTCAAAAATGATAATTTTTGTTCTATTCGCGTTAATCTTGAAATCCATACTCTTTATGCTGATATCCAGTCTGCTCACCATTCTCTGCAAATCGTATCTGCAGCCTTACCATTCTTTAGTTTCTTAATCACGGATATAACGTCGTCGATATTGATTCTTCTTCCTCCACCTACAGCCGGATTGTCTAACGTATTCTCTTCAATGGAAAGGTTGCTATATTCCATAGCTTGACTTCCATACAATCTTTCGGAAAAATCTCTCATATAGTCTTTCACTTTGTCCGAATCCCATACAATTTCACCTTCAGCATTCTTGATTCCGACTAATTCAGTGTTAGAACTTCCTTTTCTAATCTTCTTGACCCATTTCCAAAATGGTTTCTCATTTCCTTCAAAGCCGTTTTGCATTTTTTATCTTCTTTCGCTTTGATTTTATCCCTGCTATCTTTGACTAGTTTCTTGGCTCTTCTATTATCATTCCTACAATCATTTTCTAACCTGGTGCTCTCCTCATCGCTAGGATCTTCAGTACTTAACATCCTCAAGTACGCTTGCTTTTTGTCGTTGACAGCCACGCGGATTTCATCATTCCACCAAGCATCTCCAGCCTTTTTCCCTATATCCGCAGTACCGCACACTTCAGGTGCAGTCTTGAAGATGCTATCCCATAGTATTATCCATGCACCCTCTACATTTACCTGTATATTATTCAATTCAGTCTTCCAGCCTTCTTCAAGATGTTCTAAATATTTGTTCAGCTTTTCACGATATACCAATTGTACCTCTTAATCCTGCAAATTCTCTATTCTGACTCACGTTTGCTTCGGATTATTATTAGTTCTTCTCCTCCTCCATCCTTGACCAAGACATATTTTAGAAACTAAGAGGTAGTGATCCATTCCGCACTTAGAGCCTCTCATAACCCTTGTATCTCTTACAAGCCCTCTGAGTCTCTCATTCGCTACAAAAAAGTCAATCATGCTGTGCCTTCTGCCTCCGCACCAAGTATACATGTGGATCTTCCTTGGTCTGAACCAAGTGTTCGTAATAAACTATCCTTTTTGTGAGCATAAGCTAATCAATTTATCACCGATACCGTTCGTTTTTGGGTCTCCAAAATGGCCCAGTGCCCTGTCGATTCCTTCGAGTTGCACATCAACCCATTCCTTTATATCTCCAAGTAGAATTATTCTTTCGCCATGATCGCAAGTCCCTCGTATATCATTTAACGAGTCTCAGAAGACATCTTTCACATCCTTTTTGTCACCATCAACTGGAGCGTAACACGCTATAATAAATAGTCTTCTGATTTCCGCTTTTATTCTAACCAATAGTAATCTAGGTGATACACATTCATACTTTTTGATATGTTCTTTTGCTCTCTCATTCATTATCAGATCGACTCCTCGGGTAATGAGAATCAATCTAGTCATCCTTGGTTCCCATGATCAAAATACTACGTACGAAGTCGATGATACGTGAGCTGATCTTTTAAACTTTTGAAACTTCATCTACCTGAAAGGTTCGATTTTGCTTCTTTCTTGCTCTACTCTTATTGTACCTACGCAGTCTAGCAGTAAGAACATCGAGTCTCTTCCGTTGGGAGTCTATAATCTCATCCAATACAACTGGTGCCAATGTCTCGATGTTCCGAGGGTGGATGATTTTAGTAACATGGCGTGACAGCTTTCTGGTTCTTCTTCCTTTCCTACATTGAGTTAATCAGCCCAATCTGCTCCTTACTTTGCTGACATACATATCCAACCTGATTTACCATGGTGGATCTCGCTGCCTTCCTGAACAAAGACCGCATTTGTAGGCCTAGTTTTACGGCTCAACGTTCTAACAACTGCACAGCCACACAATACACTAGAGTTTGCACCTGTGACGCAGTTAATTCTGCGTTCAAATGCATTGGCAAAACCTTGTTTTTTAGGTGCCCTATCAGCACATACCGATTCCTCGTAATGAACATGTTTGGCAGAGTATACCTTTGTGCAGGTTCAACATCCCTGAACTCTAGTAGAGCTTGACCGAAATTACCTTCAAGGTGCTTGAGGTTTTCTGGGATTTCGCTGTTTACATCAACGGGAACATTATTGTCCAGATGTGGTTCTAGCAAACCCTGTACTTGTTCTTCATACCTAGTGCCCAAGCCTTCAGATTCAACCACCTCTTCATTATTAACACATTTCATAAGGATTTCATCAATGGAAGGCTATTGTTCTACTTGCATTTTGATGGTTGCTATTTCAACTGCTGAAAACAATTTGATGATGGATATTGAGCGTTTTTGGTCTGCTTGATTCTGTTCCTTTATCATTGTGGCTAGATGCGGGTACTTAAGTAAGAAAACAAGATGATTTCTCCTCCTCACACTTTGTCCGCTATTTTCTGCCACAGAATAAAGGCGCAGAACATGTCTGTTCATATCCTATGTTCATTTCAATCGCCTTCTTGGTTGATGAATCTCTGCTACTGCCTCTAGTTGAATCAGGCCATCTGCCTGTAGAGGATGTGGTGGCACTGGATCATCATCAGGTTGCGCAGGGATGTTAATAGCACAATGATGTTGTATTGCCTCACCGGGCGCCGCTTATTCTTGTGGTGCAGCTTCCGCTAACTGATGTTCATTATCGACGTTTGCCCCCGTCGACTCAACCTGTTGTTTGATCTCCATTGGTCGGTCTTGTGAGATGAGCAGATTATTTCTCATGTTCTTAAACTTAGTAATAAGACCTCTTACTGCAACTCTTTGTATATCGGGATACTTTGTAGCGAACTTTATCCAAAAATTGTGTCCCCTTTCGCGTGCAGTTTCAAACTTCGCATTTTCATAATGGAGACGCATCAGTTCGTCTATAATGGTTGTATTCCAGTTAATGCTCTTCCACGGTATTCCTGTTGAGGTGGTTGGCTGCAAATCGCTAAAGCTAGCCAAAGTATCCCCATCAGGCACAGTTGATGTGCCACTGTTTGCCGTTTGTCGCAGATGTTCTTGCTGGCCAGATTATTGATCCATGAGATCTGCCTGACCATCACACAATTCACCATCACCACCATCCCGCATGCTGTATCTCACAGCGAGGGATCCAGGGGAGCCCCGATGATCCTCGGGAAGTGACCATCGTCCTGAGTGTTTTCTCACTCGTCGCTTTGAGTCCGGTTGAAGCTATATTTCAATAGCGCCCCTCATTTGGCCTGCCAGACACGAGGCTGGCTAAATAACGCTAGATGAGTGTATTTCAAAATTTGGAATTGAGACATCGAAATTGTATTATATTTTTTTGTAAGTTTCAGTCACCATAAATTACAAAAATATTATTTGTTTATAGAACCCTGTATTATCCAAAGTATTTTTCAAGTAAGCTGGAAAGGAGAGGAGTGAGAGGAGATTTGATATTCATGACCGGAAAAATACCAGGAAATAATCGAAAACTTGTTGGGTGAAAATTAGTATACTTCTTGGATTTATTTTAATTATTAACAGATTACGTTGATGAAAATCTAATTTTGAAGGCGAGTTAAACATGACCATTAAGTTACGAATGTTCAAATGATCGATGAACAAGATTTTGTTTAAATCGAAGATATTTTGATATAATTATTTGCGGCAACCTAAAAATACATTAAATTCAAAAATATTTTCGACTTTTTGATTTTAGGGGCCAGAAAGTACCCCTAGCACGATTTCCGTACATACGACAGCGAAGTTGACTTGGTCATTTTTTTAATTTCTTGAGACTTATTAATTAGGGGTAGGTCTTAGGATTGAAAACGGGGTTTCTCACCACCATCATTCTTCGAGGGAACAAAAAAGAGAGTTTTCCATGATACAAAATCGTTAAGGTAGTATTAACTTTTGGATAGTTTGGTCGATTTCCCGAATTTCCAAAAGTCGTTTACCAGTAGGTGGTGGGTCTTAGGTGCGACAGCGAGGTTTTTCAACACCATCATTTCTCGAAGGAGCAATAAGGAGAATTTTCCAAGATGTAAAATAACCAAGAAAGTATTAACTTCTAAGTGTTCTTGTCGACATTCCGAATTTTGAAACATCGTTTATCACTAGTGGGTTTTAAGTTTTACCGCGGGGCTTCTCACCACGATCAATCTTCAAGAGATTGTTTTCATGAATTTTCTAGGCTATAAAGTAATCGTGAAATTATTATTTTTTCGATGACTTGGTCATCTTCTTAATTTTTCGAAACTTATTAATTAAGGGTGGGTTTGAGGTGTCAGAGCAGGGTTTCTCACCACCACCATTCTTCGGGGCAACAATAAGGAGAATTTTCCAAGACAGCGGTCATCAAGAAAGTATTAACTTCTGGATGCTTCTGTGGATTTCACGAATTTTTAACAATTGTTCATTTCTAGGAGTGGGTTTAAGGTGTTCATTTGGAAGATCAGAACTACATAGTCATAATCAAACTTTAGACTTTCAATTATTGACCAAATATTTATTTCTCTTGTTATCTTTTCCTCGCTTTGATTATCCTCCTTTCTTCATTTTCTCTTTGCGGTTTTTCATTAAAATGGTAAAAGACTGCTGAGTTCTATGGTTTTTCTCTCGTTGGACATCGAGTGATCTGCATAATGAGAGATTTCTCTCGTAGGTCTCGGCTTGTTTTCCATGAGGTGGGGAAAACTGCATACCTACACAATTCTTTTCTTTTATTCCTTTATTCATTTTTTCTTTCGTCTCTCTTTGAAGAAGAAGAAAAGCATTCCTCGAATGCGTCGTTCTTGTACACTATTTCTGTGATACGTTCTGCCGCACAAATCTCAGTATATCGCCATAATCTTTCATCATTCTTTAAAGAAATTCGCAACACCAAACGATTGCGAAGGATTTCTTTCTGCAAACTCTTGTTCAAAGTCTCTCTCCGTGAAACGTTTTAAACCACAAAGTTGATTGAAGCTTTAATTCTAAATTGCGAATCGTAGGACGGTGTTTTGAGATCTACAATAATAAATAACAGAATTTGTTGATGAAATATTAAACACGACGAGCATACTTTGACTGTTAATTGAATGTTTTGTCGTAATGAAGCATTATTTCTCTTTCTGGTTTGAATATACATATATTCATGCTGCAAAAAGTCAAGTTGTTTTTCAATGAAGGTAGCCTTTTCATTGAGGATCGGATGCAAACATGCATAAATATTAGACGTGCAAAATAATTTGATCAGATTTTAAAGTGATTTTGACGTGAATCGAACGTCAGATTTTTCGACCATCAACGTGTGGCCGATCGAATCGAGAAAATCCGATTTCATCGGCCCTCCGTCGAATATCGAATTTATTTTTCTATTAGAAAATGAAAAAATTTAAAAGATACTTTTAGATTTTCTTTCCCCTCCTTTTGAAATCTTTTACTTACGAGGCTAACTCGATTCTAACTTATACTTGGAGAAGAATTCTGGCTTCAGGGTAGACTAATTTTTTTGGATAAAGAAGAAAACATCAAAAGCGAAGAGTAAAATCTTCTTTACGTGAACGTTGATTCTCCTCGGTAGCATAATCGTAATAACTACCCTCTTTCCGTGGTTCTACGAGCACGGTCCACTTCATGTAAACACCTACATAAATTTTGAAAGACCCTCTTCCGCCCCTTTTACATAACGTTCTGACTAACCGTATACCAAATTACTAACCACTACCGTCAACTATTATGAAGAGGTCTCTACAGCAAGAAAATGAAAGATTTTCTACTAAAGAAAATTTTGCGATTATTGCTACACATTACACAATTCCTTGAAATGTTTTTGTTTAGTTCAAGTGGTTTGAAATCCTCCAGACAAATTTCCTATGAAAGCGACTCAAGAGATAATCCATCAGAGGAAAAATTAGACAAGCAAGCGTACTGACGAAAATATGTTTTCAATTTTAAAAAGTTTTTTAGGTCTGAAAAGTTTTTGCTATTTGTAAAAGCTGGACTACTAGCCTCAATCATATATTTTTAACAAAGACAATCAGAAATTATTTAAAATCATTTTAACATCGCCATATGGAAGCAGAGGTTACAAATGGGTTTCAAGGATATGTAAAATTCAAGAAATTGCATTTTTATTGAATTCCCAATCTCTGTCGAAGTCGACAATTTCGACAACTCAGTTCAGTTGGACAATTTGAGAAATTCTTACCTAGGAGTTCTATGCATTTTTTCGATAAAATTTAGTATACAATGAAACTATATAGTGTATATATATATACCTCTAGAAATGTTTTCAATCTCTTTCAGCATTACTAAAAAGCTTCAGTAATCTTTTTTTATTTCTTGACAAAAATAAGTTGAAAAAATTCATAATTCTTAGATTTTTGCAAAAATTTCTAATATTACTCTTTTTAATCTACATAATATGCCCAATTTTCAAAAATGTTGTAAGATTTCTATATTTTCAGTTTTTCTGCGACATTCAGTGTGGAAATTGACCAGACACTGAATTATTTGCTGGAGACTTAAAAATTTTGTTTAGTTACATTTTGAGTTCGAGAAATTTTTACAAGCACATCAAAATTTGAAGATAGTTTTCAAAGCTGTTAAAGGTTATTCTAGCTTTTTTATGTTTATAAAAGAAGTTTTGGCATAAAAAACAGAAAATATTAAGATGTTACAAGATCTTCGAAAATTGAGCACATTATTTTAGATTATGAAACAATCAATATTAGCGATTTTTGCAAAGCTCTCAGAATTATGATTTTTTAAAACCTTGAATCTGTCAACGAAAAATTCATACATACGTTTCATATTTATATCTCATTTACTTTCTTTGTCTATTCATGAATTTCCCTGTTTATCTTGAGGTTCCAGACTGCAAGACAGGAATTTTTTAATCAAATGTATTATCGATAAGGAGGCAATAAATTATCCTTGATTTCTTCATATAAATTATATTCCGCAGTAGAAAATACGGAAGCCAATCAAAATATAAGCTTGAAATGCCTAATTGAGGTAATAAATGACCTTGAAGTTGTTTACACAAATTTCGTTTCTCAGAATTTCGCAATATAATTGGATGACTTCATGAAGAACATTCTAGAAACTCAGCGGGGACGTGAATCGCTACAGTTATGAAATGGTCTCGATGTCAATAAGGGCAATAAGGTAAGAATTCAAGAGAATGAGGGAGAAAGGAGGAGCGCATTACATCATCCTTGTTTTCTTTCAGCTACATTATGCGGTATAAAATATAAGGACAAATCAAAACATAACCTTGAAATGCTAAATTGAGATAATAAATAACCTTGAAGTTGTTTACGCAAATTGCATTTCTCACAATTGCTTAATATAATTGGATGACGACATCAAAAAAATTCTAGAAACTTAGCACGGACACGAACCACTACAGCTGTGGAACTTTCTCGATGTCAGTAACTGTAGCGGTAGCGTATTCTATCATTAGAACTCTCCTTACATATCTACTAATCAATCTACTTCAAATTTCGCAAAAGTCATAAGGGACCCCAAAAGAAACTTTTCATTGCTATGCTGTTTTTGATTTCCATTTCTTTAAAAATATATATGGTTTCGAAGAATGAAAAAATTAGCGAACTTGTGTTTGTCTTCTAAAAATTCCTAATCACTACCAAATTCGTGAGTTTGATCATTTTTAAGCTTGTCTTCGAAGTTCTATGCATCTTCTCGATGAACTTTAATATACAATCAAAATGTATAAGTTTGAAAAATGTTTCTTAATGTCTTTCTGCATTATTGAAAAGTTCCAGTAACCTTTTTCTTTCATTATGAGGTATTTGGTATACGAGGTTTCAAAAAAATGAGAATTTTATGAACTTGTGTTTAAAATGTTCCCTATCTCTACACAAGTTGTGATATTTATCATCATTAAACTCGCTGCATCGAAGTTCTGTGCATTTTCCGACAAAATTTAATATACAATAAAACTGTATACCTCTCAAAATGGTTTCTTAATCTCTTCCAGCGTTACTTGAAAGTTTCAGTAATTTTCTTGCTTTTTATCACATTATGAAAAAAAACATGTATTTTGAAATGTTTCCTTCAGTGTTTATTCCGAAGAGACCTGAGTGCGTTCAGGACAAAATAAAGATATTATAAAGGTAGGTGCTCTTCCATATTAAAAATTATTATATAAAATGGATGATTATCAGCAGGGTGGCCACTTACCGGGAAGACCGGGAATTAGCCTTTAATTTTGAGGAACAAAAAAAATGAAAAACGAAGAAAAAGTGTTCGAAATTGTGCTCAGTATTACCCCTGTTCTCAAGAAAATTTCCCTTCTTCCCCTCTTCCACGTTTTTTCACTTGAAAATTCAATTCCTTTGTGACAAATTCATCTATTTTTTTGAAAAGTTATCTTCTTTGGTTGAAAATTCATCTTATATGGTTAAAAGTTTATTCTTTTGAATTGAAGGGTCTCCTATCATATTTTTGGTCCAGAATTCAACTCCCGTCTTAAAAATTCTACTACTTTATTGAAAATTTAACTATTTGGTGGAAAATTTCATTATTTTGTTGACAATTAAAGTATTTTGCTAAAAAGTCATCCTTTCTGGTCGACGATTCAACTGTTTTGTTAAACATTCGTCTTTTTGAATATATAGTTCTACTACTTGATTGAAAATTTAATTATTTTGTTGAAAATTCAACTATTTTCTTAAGAAGTAATTTTTTTTTTACCTTAAAATTCATTTTTTTATTTGAGAAGTCTACTATTGTATTTTGAGTTCAGAATTCATCTCTTTTGGATAAAAATTCTACTATTCAGAGGGAAATTTCATTATTTTGTTGACAATTCAACTATTTTGTCTCAAACTTATCTTTTTTGGCCAAAAATTCCACTATTTTGTTGAAATTTCGTCTTTTTGGAAAGAAAATCCGTCGTTTTGGATTGAGAATTCATGTTTTAGTAGAAAAGTCATCTTTTTCGTTGAAAAATCAACTTTCTTGGTTGAAAATGCAACTACCTTCTAAAAAATTCGTCTTTTTTTACTGAAAATTCAACTATTTGGTTGAAAGTGCAACTGTTTTTGGTTAAAGTTACATCTATTCTGTTTGAAAATTCGACCATTTGGTGGAAGATTTATAATTATAGGCTGAACATTCAATTAGTTGGTTGAAAATTTAACCTTTTTTGTAGAAAATTCGTCTCTTTTGCTAGATAGTTTAACTATTTTGTTGAGAAGGCAACTGTTTGGTCAAAAATTATTTCCTTTAGTTGAGAATACAATATATTCCGACTTGAATCCTCAGGAACATGGTTCCTACAATAGTTTCATTTGAAAAAAGTCATTCTCCTATTATTCCCCTATTTACTTGAAAAATCACTCTATATACCTTGTTTTGAGAGCATTTTGGGCCGTGAAGTCTGAAATCACTTGTGCAATAATTTACATTGTATATTTTACCTTGGAGTCCTTAGATATTTAAGTCTTTCAAAAATCTATATAATAAATCGAATAGTTTTGAATAAATGTTTCTAAAAACGCATAAAAGTAAACCGAAAAGAAAGTAATTTTTGACCGGGAAAACCGGGAAATGGCCATTTTTGTTTGAAGTTTCAATGGCCACCCTGCTTAAGCTGAAATAGTAATGTTTATTGCAGTTGATTCATTTATGATTCTGCAACTGTCGCCAGATTTGAGAATGGTTTTGCCCTCGCTTCTGCCGTTCATACCGAAATCGTGTGCTGTAAACTACTGCATCTGCATGGCGACAATCTTTACTTCTCTCATGTGAACATTCTGACCCGAGGATGTAACATTTAGTGAGGTAAATATAATTATTAAGAGATTAATTTGTTATGTAACAGAGGAAATATCATCTAAAATACAAAATAAAATAATCTGACATAATTTTGATCTGCTAAACGATGTTTAGAGATTACCTTGATGTTTTTTATAAAGCAAATGAAGATTGAACCAAAAGATTACGACTTCATCGTAGTTGGAGCTGGCTCTGCTGGATATGTTGTAGCTAATAGACTCACATAAATAAAACAGTAGAATGTAAATGCATCACAATAATAAAATATTTCCAAGTTAAATATTTTAATGCATAACATTTTGGTTTATATGATTTTTAACAGGTCCTGCTACTCGAAGCGGGAGGAGAGGAACCAGTTGCTGCTGATATTCCTAGTTTTTATTGGAGACTCCGAAGAACTGTTCTTGATTGGAATTACGCATCCCACGTAGAAAAAAAATCATGCATAATTCCCAAAGGCTGCTACATGCCTCGCGCAAAAGTATAATTTTTAATTTTTCATACATATTCTGAAACCTTTTACCCCTAATTATTTGAAATTCATGAGCGATTACGAATCAAAAGCAATTGTGATTTGAGGTATTGATTTAACTTTAAGGTAATAGGCGGTTTAAGCACACATAATTTTCTTCGAAAAATCGTGGGAAATCTTTTGAAGACGCTCAGGAGGATCCGCACTTCCCGAACGTGTGGAATTTCCACCCACTAAAAATCACCATCCTTTCCTTCTTGACGAAGATCCCCCCGGATACCGCTCTCGCATTACTTTAGGGGTTGCCTCCTGATCTACCTCCACCAACGTGTAGGTCGAAGTGAGCTTCTTGTGATGCAGCTTGGCTCTCGTTTTGGGTTCTTGAGGCTTCCTCTTCGGGACTGACTCTCTGAACGTCGCACATCTCATTGTCCCCTAAAGATTGTCAGTCCGGGGTTTACCTCCTTTACGGCGCAGAGGTAGCACTTTGTCATGCTGTTGCATCCTGCAGCCATATGAACCTCTTTGCTGCATCTTCAGCAACTCGTGGCTCTGTCAGAACCAGTGCAGTTCGCTGCCAGGTGGCCGTAGCCTCGTCAGCGGTAGCACCTCGCAGCCGTCACTCTTTTCCTAACTCTGCAGGACACCCAACCGACCTTGAGGTTTCCTGACCGAAGCAATCTCGCGGCAATCTCCTCGCTTATCTTCACATAAGCCTTTAGGCTTCTCCTGATAACTCTTCTTGTTATGCTGATCTTTAACTTGCCAAACTAGGTCTTTCCGAAGTGTTCCTTCATAGCTTCCCTCACTTTCAGTTCCTATGTTGATGGGTCGAGGTTGAGGATCTTCAACTCGATGCCGGGAACGATCTCGAGCACATTTTCCCCATTTTCACCAGCCTCCCTGATGGCAAAGGCCAGTTTCGTCCTGCTTTCTGCTTCGTTGTCCACCTCAATAAGTACGTCACCCTTCCTTGTTTGCTTGACACCCTTGATTTTAACACCAAGGGGGTCCGGCTTCACCGTGTTCTTGAGGTTCTTTAGGACCTCCGCGTAGCTTGAACCCTCTGCCGGTTTTCTAAGAACCACCTCGGGCCGCGCTCGTCTCTTGTTCTCTTTCTTTCCAAGTCTGCTGGCAGATTTGTCCTATCTAAGGTCGCCGACCTCCGTGGGGCTCTCGGTGGGCACTCTCGTCTACTTTCCGTGAGCGGGTGATAGAGTTGCTTTAGTTTCTTTATCCAACTGAGTCCGCTTGTCGGACATTTGCGGTGCACTACTTCCGGTTTCATCTCCCTCCTTTCTTGCGCAAATATGTAGCACACGAACCAGCCTTGGGACTCCTCCATCGACATTCTGCTCTCTCTTCCACGTTTCAACTCTACCAGCACCCTATACGCATCATCAAGTCCGCAGAACTCCACCGTTTTCTTCAGAGCAGTCTCTATTTCATCAAGCTTCCGAACCTCATGCTCCATCGTCCTTATCAAACAATGCTTGGATTGCTTTGCTTCAGACCTGTCCAAGTCTCTCTCTGTTTTCACTTCCTCTCGGCCGCCGCGACGTCCAACTTCCCTCCAAACATCACCTCACAAAAACTTCGGTATTGTTGATCATTCTTCATGTTTATTCCCACGAGTAGCTAGAGAACTGTATGGTCCGCCCCACAGAGCTCCTCATGGGGGGGGAGGGGTGGTCCCAATGCTCTCGACAGCGACCTGGTATCCTAGAAACACCGTATGAAACACCACTCTGTGATTCCACGCAGCTTTTAACATGGTTGTTCACGCCTTGGCGTGGGGGTTTTTCTTTCGGAACATTCCCTGGACCATTGTTCGCAACTCCTTCTTTAGATGCATAACCGTATTCAGCAGAAACACACGCCTCGCACAAAAATATGATTTTGAGTTTGTTATATATAGTCTGACATTTTGTTCTTCTTATTGTTCACAATTCATAAATGATCAGGAATCCAAAACAACCATGATTTAAGATTCTAAATTAACTTTAAGTTAATGGGTGGTTCAAGTACATATAATGGAATGAAATACGTCAGAGGTAATAAAGTGGATTACGATAATTGGGCTAATTTGGGAAATACTGGATGGAGTTATAGAGACGTTTTACCCTATTTCAAGAAGTCAGAGGGCAACAGAGACACAGAGGTGAATTTTTGAATATTTTAAAAAGTACTTTCATATATAGGATCAAATATTAAAAATTTAACGTTCTTGCAGTACGTTCAACAGAACCCGGGCTACCATGAAACTAAAGGATCTCTCGAAGTATCAAAATACTCTTGCCTTTCTCAATTAGGAAAAAAATGCTAGAAACTTTCAACGAACTCGGCTATGCAACCAAAGATATAAATGCCGAATGTCAATTAGGAGTAACTAACGCACAAATGACTATGGAAAATGGAGTTCGTAAAAGCACCAATGCAGCATTTATTTGCCCAATTAGAGGAAGGGTCAATTTGATTGTTAAAACTGAGGTCTACGTAACCAAAATCCTGATAGATCCGGTCACGAAAAAAGCTACTGATGTTGAATATAAGTCTACAAGTACTAGCATTACTAAGGTTGTCATGGCAAAGAAAGGAGTGATTGTATCAGCAGGTGTTATAAACTCCCCCAAGTTACTGATGGTTACGGGAGTGGGACCAGCTAAGGAATTTCAAAAACATAGAATCAAAGTAATGCAGAACTTATCAGTCGGTTATAATCTTTATGATCATTATGCTACAACAGGTGTCACTGTGGTAATAAGAAATGTGACACCAAAGCCTTTTGATGAATCTAAAGCAAACGTAGACAACTTCAAGTATTATGCAGAAACGATAAGAAGGCCCCTAGCGTCAATGATGGGCCCAGCAAATATTGTTGCTTATGTTCGCACGGAATTTGAAAAAAATGAGGAAGTCTCGGACATACAAATGCTGGCGGATGTGTCAGGTGAAAATAAATTCTCTATTCTGACAGTTTTGCTCACTCCGCATAGTAGAGGATTCATCAGTCTCAATGCTGAGGATCCGATTTAGGCACCACCTTTAATATATTTCAGATTTTTGACTGCCGAACCGGATTGAAGAACGTATCATTCAGGGAATAAGAATTGCGCTAAGTGTATTCAATACGACGACTATTGAAAAGAATAGTTTCGTACTTGATGAAACACCTATTCCTCCTTGCGGTGAGGTTGAATTCAACTCAGATGAATATTGGACCTGCGTAGTAAGTCAGTTGAGTATTTCATACTTTCATGCTGTAGGAACATATAAAATGGGTTCTAAAGGAGATATGAGGCCGTGGTTGATCCAAGGTTAAGAGTTTATGAAATTGAGGGATTGAGAGTTATGGATTCATCTATCATGACAGTTCTTCCTAGAGGAAATACTAATGCTGCA
>JAUMHM010000087.1:12514330-12524833 GCA_032362435.1 Melikaiella ostensackeni | reverse complement strand
CCTTAAAAAAATGTGGCAACCTTACTTTTTAATTGCCCCTCGTAGTCAAGAAGTTCACTTGCGTTAGAATAAACGACTGGTCTTTCTTTGATTCCTTCTTTTGTCTCAAATTGATAAAGATCTTCTTTGTGAATATTTTCCATCATCTTTTGTTTGTCTTGCATATCTTGTTTGTAATTCGATGGCACTGATTTTCTTCCCGTCGAACTGAGAATAAAATTTACCATCTTTTTCATATGATTCGTTGATGATGATGTTGTTGTCGCTTGAGAGTAGTTTAAACTTCCAGGGGAGGATATTATTTCAATTGTTTTTTTTTTTATTAACAGATATTAGAGTCTTCTTACCTGCTGTATTATTCAAAACAAGCTCACCGTCGTCAATATCGTCATTGATACTAGTCTTAATTTTTTTTCTTATAAGTTTAGTTATGATTTGATTTTGCTGTTTATCAGGCAATTTTTCCCCTAAATTGAATACATTGTCACGTGCACGTAAGGAACAAGGACCTTCACAAGAATGTGGAATACCTTTACCTATTTTTTGAAAACAACGGCTACAAATTTCTAGGGAGTTTCTCTCTTCATTTCTATTTGTTTTTGGAGACTCATTTTGCACCGTAACTTTCAAGGCTCTTATTTACATCAATTTTCGTGGAAGATTTTCGAACAAGACGTTTACCTTTTTTTTATTTTTGGATGGTTAGTTCATCGAGCTGTTATACAAATGTAGTATTTGCAACTCGTCATCTTTCTGGTTTCTCTTGACAATTTAATCTCCTCGTAATTAGGCATACGTGGAATAAATCTTTTTGAAACACCATGTTTTTCTAGTTCACCAATAGGTAATCGGCAAGTGATATAAATACTTTTCGGGAATTTCTTGTTAGATACATTAAATTGTTCATTATTCCGACTTTTTATTACTGCAACATGTTTTTCACTTAATAAAAAATGCTTAGGTGGCTTATTTTCAAAAAAAATTTTCTCCCGCAATGAGCACATACTTTCATACGCTTCTCTTCGTGATCACATTCATGATCTAAATTTGGACGAAGAGACATTTTATTTCCGTAATAAATGCTATAATATATATTAAAATAAATATACTTGATGACACCTCTCAAATTGGAAGAAGGAAATCTCTGATGCTAAAAAACAGCTCATATACTATATATTTGAAATTTCGATTTTTCGATTGTGAATAGCGATGGCGACAATCAACATAACTATATTTTTTTGCAAATAAATCACAAAATAAGCATAGTATATGTTGGTGTGATAGAAAAGAGGGATTAACTTATTTTCGTAATGTATACAACCTCCTCGTGGTGCGCATCGAATGATACTAATGTTTATGGTTCAGTAAGAAATGATTTAAAATTAAACACAGCTTACTTATATAATATGCTAGCAGACCTAACCACGCGTTGCTATGGCTCAGTTATAATACGTTGTATTGATATTATGTCACAGAAAAAACAGAAGATAAACTTTAAATCGATTTCCGACGAAAGATTCTTTGCAACAAAAATTAACTTCACAGGATAAACTTTACACAAATATCGTTTAAACTTTCTTTTGTTTTTCCATGACAAACATATGTATTTCGAAAGACGCGAAGTTGGCTGAAAGATACTTTATCGAGCTAAAAAATTTCCTGCAACAAATTTTATTCTCAATTTTTTCTGTGATAATATTATATATGTGTGGGTGTGTGGGTGTGTGTGTGTGTAAAGAAGGAAAGAAATAATATATATATATATATATATATATATATATATGTGTATGTATACATATGCCAAAAAAAGTTCTTTAATAATTCAGACGTTATTTATTAAAAATTTATCATAAGAAAAATTTTTAACTCTCGCGATTCTTAGCTATTGTATGTTTCACAAATTCTTCCTATACAAAAAACGAAAAATTTGAATATCTTACAAACAGGAGCAGCTAGGATTTCAATTCGAACAGATTTTTCATCTATTATTAATTATAAACACATTCCCGCTTTCCGTTTTTGTCGTCATTTTCATGTGACTTAAAGTTGCTTCCTGTCCACCGTGCATAGTGAACTTTTTAGAACCATAAAACTTAAGATACAAGTTGAAACCTCGGGGAACTTCTGATTCAAATGATGAAATAACGTCTGTATTGTAAATTTTTAAAATGCATGAGTATAAAGTAAGAGAATTCAAAACCAAGCTGATTTTCTTATTTCTTATTTGAATCGTATTAGCCATATCATTTTTTTCGACCAGGTCTTTCTTAAGACCAGATTGCCGGAAAAATTCCACTTAATTTTTTTTTTGAGCAGGATCTTTTTAGGACAAGTGTACCAGAAAAGTCCCACATATATTTTTTCCCAGCAGGACTTTCTTATAACTAAAGTACTAACAATGTCCCAATCAATTTTCTTTTGAGTAGGACTTTTTAGGACAAACGTACCGCGAAAGTTCAACTTACATTTTTTTAGGGAGGATTTGTTTATGACAAAAGTACCGGAAAAGTCTCACATATTTTTTTTAATCAGGACTTTCTTAGAACTCAAGTAGCGGAAAAGTCACACTAAATTTTTCTTTTGAGCAGGACTTTTTTAGGACTAAAGTACCGGAAAGTCCAACTTAATTTTTTTGTTGTTGTTGTGAGGATGGTTTTTTCAGGACAAAAGTGCTGTAAAAGTCGCACATAATTTTCTTTTCCGCAGGAATTTTTTAGGAATAGAGTACCGAAAAAGTCCCACTTAATTTTTTTGGAGCAGAACTTTTTTAGAACTAAAAATCCGGTAAAGTTCCGCTCAATTTTTTTTTAAATTTGGATGTTCTAAATAATTTATGGGATAAGAGTATTGAAAAGTACATTTCTTTTCAAAATTTATACAAGTGCTGATGGGACTAGTCCCAAAAAATACTGGTGAAATGGAAGTACTTTAGTTCTAAAAAAGTCCGGCTAGCAAAAAAAAATCATGGGACTTTTCTGGTACCTTTATCCTAAACAAATCCTCCTCAAAAAAAAATTAAGTTGAACGTTTACGGTACTTTAGTCCTGAAAATGTTCTGCTCAAAAAAAAAGATGGGACTTATTTTTTTCACTCGGCGATTTCTCAAGAAATTAAAATTAAAAGAAAAACATTTCTTGAATTCATAGTGTTCTAGAATGAAGGAAACTCGTTTAAAAACCATAAAATTCGGAAAAAAAGTTGCATAAACTTATTTACATTGTAAAGAATGTCTTTCACTGAAAACTTTTGAGTTGGTCTTTGACCACTTTTCGGTGTCTCTCAGCCCACTGTGCGCGGACTGTATAAACCCAGGCGGAAAAATTATACGTAGTGTAAAAAAATTATGTATAATTTTCATTTCTTTCTACAAATAATGTATAAAAAAAATGTATAATTTTTCCGTCTGGGATAGTAGAAGATACTAAGCACCTAGAAACGTTTCAAAACGACAAGTGGGATGCTATTTGTTATTCCAGATGCATATCGGTTTTCTCGAGCAAAGATCAGGTTAAACATGACAGTTCTCAATACAGGGAACCCAGCAGCTGTACTAACGCTCAAACGTAAATCGTATTTTTCGCTCAATAACGTTAGTAATCTTTATCATAAAAAATGATGAGAGACCCGCGAGAGATAAATAATATATTTTTTATTTATTTTTAACTTTTAGCAACTCAAGTTCATTCGAAAATATTATAAGTATAGTATTCTTCTCAACTTGTTCTTCAATAAAACGCTACTTATTTTCACACTGGTTATTCAAAAAGCCTTAAAAAATTAATTAAAATAGAGGAAACGAGACCAAGGTAAATAGAAAAACTTTTGGCGTCATAATATTGATAAATGATGAACAAGTAGGAAAAGTATTACATACCGAGTCAAAGCTGGAACATTCATTTTAAATGATGCAATTCCATCACATGAATTATAATAGCCATTCAACATATTTCATACTTTTTTAATACGTTGCAATTTTTTTCAGATTGTACTGTTCTCTTTGAAATTTTCCAATCATTTGTCGAAGACATTGTTCATAAATTCATAAAACAATTATCAAAAATTGTTATTGAAAAACTTTTTTCATGTATACAGTGATTTTTTTTAAATATATACTAAAAATTGTATGAGCGCTAAAAGTATTTAACATGCAACTATGACAGTCAGTGTTACCAACTATCATAGACAAAAAAACTACGAATAATTTATTTGGTTATTTTGGTAAAAGACATGAAATTGCTTACTTATTTGAAAGTTGTTTTGTTGGCACCACTTATTTGTTTGTACTCAAAATCTAAAAGCACAAAGGTGATTTTGATATCAAACAGTTTATTCACTTCATAATGAATGACACTTCCCACACAAATACGTAAAATGTACATCAAAAACACATTTTTTAATCTTTCAAATAAGAAAAAATCAAATAGTGGTAAAAAGGATGATTTAAAAACTCTTTTTTGATATTGCTGCTTATAAAAAATACTACAGAACTCGAGACAGAACTTTGGCTTGAAAACCCAGTCGCTTTTTTTCATTATCCAGTTCGTACTGGTATCCAGTTCATACTGGTATCCAGTTCGTACTGGTATCCACCTCTTACTGGTTTCCCCTAGTTCAAGAAACAACTTTTTTTTAATAACTGCCCTATAAATTTTTCCTTCTGGTGTAAAAAAGACCTCTGATTTTTTTAAGAATTTAAAAAAACATTTAGGTGTTCGCAAGCTGGATTGTTTAACCAAATTCTCATTTTAGTTAAATAAGCGCTGTTAATATAGAAAAACCGACTTAATCCCTCTTAACATTTGTTTTAATTATTCCTAAAATCAGACGTCATTATGACACTAAAAGGACAACTTATGGATGCGCTATTCTGGAAAAAGAACATTTTTTAAGCATTCTAATAAATACTTAATTTTCCTAATGAAACACGTTTAAATAATGTTACCCTGAACAAAAAAGTTTTACAAGATCATTATGGTAATATTTTGAAACTTTGCTTGCACACATACTAAGACTAAAATGCACCTGCGCTCACGGTGAGGCTGAAACAAGTTCAAATAAAAGTTCCAAGTCAATGGGATTTTTTGATTATTCATAGTAATATAACATCTGACGAACATTTTAAGATGAGAAGGAAAATAATCGGCGATCTTCTTTTTGAAAAAAGTCGATTCATATTTAGTTAGCAAGAAGTGAAGAAATTTTCATAAGAGTATTTGGTAAATATTGGTTACAATTTTTTTTAACAGATGTTTTTCATTGAATGTGGTCGTCTGCCACAAACTGTAATGTTACAGTTCGAGTTAAAAGGTGCGGAAAAATAAAGGATAAATACTATTTTTTAAACAGAAAATATGCATTACATCCTTGGACATTTTCAAGTTAAAAAATTGAACCGTGGACAATTTTGAATTGGAAAACTAAATTATAAATTCCGAGTGACATACATGCGATTACAGAACACCAAAACACTTCGAATACAAGAAATATTCATCAGGTTGGATCGAAAAACAGAAGTATGGAATTCGAAATTGGAACTGTGCAGAAAAATAGTCTACCAGGACACAAAAAAAGTCCAAGCGGTACACTTAAATTTTGCTCTATTACCAATGTATAAAATATTATGTGTGAAATCCCTTTGGCATTAAAAAACTTTCTAGGTCGGGTACCAAACAAATTTTCAAAAGTTTTTTTTTTTAAATGGAGTCAATTTCCTTCGAATGCTGTATTTTTTTTAATAATACAGATATTTTAATTGTTTTCATAATTCTGTTACAGTATTTCGAAATCTTTCGAAATCCACAAGAAAATTTTTAAAAATGTTGAAAATTAACAATTAACAATTAACAAGTTTACACAGACAAGTTTTTTTCTCCTCAAAAGATTTGCACAAAATTCATTTACGACTTTTTTATACTTTGCAGATGTTTTCTTTTCATTATTCAAAATAACAATAATTTTTGAGAAATTCGCAAGAATAAAGCCATAAAAGATTAAAGTGTCTATGTCTAATGATATTTCCACTAAGAAATCGTGAAAAACGATAAAGGCAGAAAAAAGTAGTTTTTTGAGAAAATCTTGAAAATCTTAAAAAGTGGTCGAAGAACTTTTTGTAGAAAGTTTCAAGAGAAACAACTTTGCTGTATAAACTTTTTTCGTATCTCATCGCGTTTTTTTCAGTTGAATGATCAGAATTGTTTTATTTTAATTGACTACAACGAACGACTTTCTTCAAAAACTACCCTTTCAATTATTTTGAATAATATCTTCAAATGTAACTTTCGACGTGAAAATCGAGATTAGCGATTTTCAAAAACCCTTTTGTGCCAAGTTTGAAGCTAATCTGTAGAAAAATTGAAATTTTGGCTCCAATATTATATCCGGTATTTTGAGTTTGTGATTTTTGACGTCAAATTCGAGATTAGTGACCTCGAGAATCTTCTTGTATTAGGCCTTAGGCAAATCTGTGAAAATTTGGGAAGTTTAGCCGCCATATTGAATCCGCAATTTCTAGTTAGTAACTTTTGACGTCGAAATCGAAATTAATGACCTTATGAGCCCCTTTGTATCAAGCTTTAGGCAAATCTGTAACAAAATTCTAATTTGGCTACCATATTGGATTCGCCATTTTGAATTCGTAACTTTTGATGTCAAAATCGAAATTAGCGACCTCGAATACTCCCTTGTGTGAAGCTTTAGGAAAATTTGTAAAGCTTCAAAGAATTTGGCCAACTTATTGGATCCGCCATTTCGAATTTGTAATTTTGACGTCAAAATTGGAATCAGCGACCTCAAAAACCCTGTTATACCAATTTTTTTACAAATCCTACGAAATCTTGAATTTCGGTCAGTTTTCGGTGTCTCTCAGCCCACTGTGCCACTAGCGACCTCAAAAAACCCCTTGTATCAAGTTTTAAGCAAACGTGTGAAATTTTAGAAATTTTGGCCGCCATATTGGAACAGGCCTTGGGATTTGTAAATTTTGACGTAAAATCTGAGAGTGGTACTAAAGTGAGACCACTGGTGGGATCCCAGAGTCATTTGTTTTACATTAAGAATAACAGAATGAAGTTTTCCTATTCAAAAACCAGACGCACAAAAATGATATCCTGAAAAAAGAGATCTCTAGTTTTCACAGTGATTATAGCCATCTAAAATTTGCTAAAAAAAAATCTTGTAGTTCTCTATAAGGATCTCCTGAACCGCAAGCAATACGGAAAAACAAACATTTCCGGAATTGTCGCCAATCAAGTGTAATAGTAAAAGCAAATGGAATAAAATGGATGTATTTGATATGCTTATTGTATAATAGATTTACAAAATTGTTTGAACATAAATAAAGATTAGCTTTTATGATGGTAAGGACGACCTTTTTCAACAGGGCAGGTATAGGCATTGGAAACATTTTTTCTGTCTCAAGACATAAATAAAGTCTAGCTCCGTCTCATAAGCCAGACTTCCAAAACGTCTTCAACAAATCTTGAAAATGTCTTGATTGCCGGTCATCTAAACGAAACCCAGGACGAAATATTTCTAAATGGGTAGCGACCTTAAAAGACCCCTCGTACTAAGTTTCAGGAAAATCTGTCAAAATTTTAAAATTCTGGCAGCAATATTAAATCCGCCATTTTGAGTTTGTGACTTTCGACCTTAAAATCGAAATCAGCGTCTTCAAAAACCCTGTTACACCTAGTTTCATACAATTCTGACGAAATCTTGAATTTTTGCCAGTTTTCAGTTTCTCTGAGCTCACACGGAGAAAACTATATGGAAGTAAGATCCATAAATATGGTTGTCACAACCACAAAAAATAATAAAATATGGTACAACTATAACTGTGGTTCCTACAACCACATAGCTGTTTGTATAAGCCTAGTTATAAAGTTTTAACAATGTGATTGACGCAGCTTCACACTGTGATCGTCACAACCAGACAGTGGAAGTTCTCTCTAATAATGTGTGGTTGCTACAACTATACAGTCAAAGTTATTTTTAATAGGATGTGGTCGTCACAGCCACACAGTAAACGTTCTCATCAATAGGATGATGGCGTCGGGCCTAGTGAGTGACGCGACCCTGGTGGGTACTTTCGCGTTGCACATCAACCCTGCCGTTCATATCTCCGAGTAGAATGATTCTTTCCCCAGAATAAGCACCTTAGCACTTGCACCCACTTTTCACTTGTATTTGTTGCACACAAGAAACAATTTGGCAGGCGATCAGATATGATGGCGTCGAGGCTGGTGGGTTACGCGACCTGATGTGCGTTAGCGTACGTGAATCTGCGCGACTATGCGCACCAATAAAAAGACAATGAGCTACAAACACGGTGGTTGTGGAAGCCACCAGATAAGAAGCAGTACCAATCAAAACAGGATGAGCTACAAACAATGTGGTTGTGGGAGCCACAAGCCTGTAATTAAAAGCGTATGGTTGTGACAACCATATCAAGAGAATGCCCAACTACGCGCAAAGGAAGTGGCACTAATTGAAAGAGAATGAGCTACAAATAGCGCAGTAATGGGCGCTACAAGACTGTAGTTAAAAGCGTGTACTTGTGGCAACTATGTGATTTGGAGCTAACAACGTGAATAAGAGATGTCTGAACAACAAAATTGGACAATGCATTCATATTGTATGCAACTTGATAATTTTAGTTACTGTGACCATACCACTTTTCTCCGTGCACTGTGTGTCAGCGAGAACCCAGTAGGGAATTCAGGATAACGAGAGCAAGAGAGAGAGAGAGAGAGAGAGAGAGAGAGAGAGAGAGAGAGAAAGAGAGAGAAAGAGAGAGTGAGAGGGGAGGGTATGAAAGGAGAGAAGGGTAGAGATAGAATCGTCTAATGTCTTATGACTGGGTCTCATTGAAATGCGAACCAGCACAGGGTGAGTATCTACTCGAATTAGAATACGTATCCTATCCTACATGTCAACCCCTTCTCCACTTCTATTCCGATGCGACTGTTTTCGCAGGAATTAAATTAATTATACTCCAGCGAGATGTGCGATGCCATGCACAAAATTTCCTGTGTAATTACAAAAAATGTGGAGTGAGCGGGGTAATAATTTCATAATGAAATTTTACTCTACACTTATCTCTCCATTCGTGGCCGCCCTTAGGTCTAGTTGGCCCATGATCGAAGGATACTGGAAATATAGTTTCAACCGAATTTACTCGACGAGTGAGTAAACACTCAGGGACCCATATACGATCTCTGAACCCGGCACGTACAAAAGTATATGCGCAGAGAGTCGTGTTATAAATAACTTCTGATACAGCGCTGACTGACCGAGCGAAGACCTTGAGTGTAGGCCGTCAAGGGATGCTCAGGAGGGAGACAGGGGCATTCAAGCGTGAACAACAGCGAGGCTGGCCAAAGATGGAATGGCCACGAATAGCGAGATAAGTGTATTGGAAAATTTTTTCTTGAAACGTCACGTAATACAAGCGTGTCCCGGACTCAAGTGTCCATATAAATATCACTGCATAAAAAATAAAAAAATAAATAAAGAATTACTTTTCCGAAAATGAGTTGAACTTACAGTTTTTGAGTTATGAAATATTTAAGCTGGACCATCAGCGCGGATGGTGAAGAAAGGCCTGACACATACTGCACTCAAGCCTGTTGCAGTTACTAGATTCCAATAGCGGTTTCCTTAGAAACTGTTCATCCTAGAGAAAAAGTGTGTGAAATAAAAAATGTTCATTCTAAATGAATCTATAACTTTTGTCTGAAAACTTTTCCAAAATTTTCTGTATTTACCAAAATAAATTCGAAAGACCATGACTTTTATGGGTTTTTTTATGGTTTTTGCGATGATTATCAAATTTGCGCCAATTTTCACTTCGATTCTTGTGATCAGCGCTTCGAAATACATAATTATGCGGAGTTCTAAAAAAATGTAAGGTAATAAAAATACTCACGTTTTCAGCAGGGAATGGGCATGCAATTTTCATCTTTATCATCAAATATCACGGAAAATTTCACTCGTACGAAAAAAATGGAAGAATCATTAAATATGTAGTTTGATGAGGCCAATAACTTTCTTAAAATTATTTTTCGAAATTTTTAATCGTTCTCGAGATGAACTTGAAAAACCATGATTTTATGGGGCTTTAATGACTTTCACCATGAAAGTCAAATTTGCGCCAATTTTCACTATGATTTTCGAAATCAGCGCGTCAAAATACATAATTACACGAAATTTGAAAAAATATAAGGTAATAAAAATACTTACGTTTTTAGCAAAGGCGAGGCATAAAGTTTTCATCTTTATCATCAAAAACATCAAAAAATTTCATTCGTACGAAAAAAATGGATGAAACATAAAATATGTATTTTGCTAAGGTCTATAACTTTTCTTGAATTATTTTCAAAAATAGATTTACTGCTTTCACGATGATTCATTATGATGAACGGAAGTATTTCGGGTTTCAGTCGTG
Source organism: Melikaiella ostensackeni (assembly GCA_032362435.1). Classification (NCBI taxonomy): domain Eukaryota; kingdom Metazoa; phylum Arthropoda; class Insecta; order Hymenoptera; family Cynipidae; genus Melikaiella; species Melikaiella ostensackeni. The sequence continues at coordinate 12,514,389 of JAUMHM010000087.1, read as the reverse complement.
TGCAAAACTACGAATCTTGCCGACGTTTCGTGAACATTGCAGTTTACTTCTTCAGGGCT
>JAUMHM010000087.1:12501724-12514230 GCA_032362435.1 Melikaiella ostensackeni | reverse complement strand
ATAGAAATAAGGATCTAGATATAAGAGTTTATGTAAATAGTTGTAAATAACTGTAAATAGTAAGGATAAGCTAGTATGAAATATGTATGCGGAAGTATTGTAAGAAATGGAAGTCATGCAAACCCTTAGGGGACACATTATGAATAGAGAACTATTGCGTTGAAAATTCTTCTTTCTTATGGAAAATAATCTTTTTGATTGAAAATTTAACTATTTGGTTCAAACTTCTGTATTCTGTAAAAAATTCGTCTTTTTGGTCAAAAATGCAAATTTTTGGTTAAAATTCATTTGGTTTTAGTTGAGAACTCAACTATTCTCTTGAAAGTTCGTTTTTCTGGTAGAAAATGATCTTTTTGATTGAAAATTTAACTATTTGGTTGCAAATTCAAGTATTTAATTAAAAATTTATGAATTTTTCGAAAATTCGTCTTTTTTCCCCGAATATCAATCTTTTTGGTCAGATATGCAGCTGTTTCTTTAGAAGTTATTTGGCTTTAGTTGATGATTCAACTATTTTGTTGAAAATTTAATGCATTTTGTTGAATTTTCATCTTTTTTAGTAGAAAATTGATCTCTTTTATTAAAAACGTAACTGTTTAGTTGAAGATTATTAAGTTTTAGTTGAGGATTCAACTGTTTTGTTTCAAATTCGTCTCTTTTGGTTGAATCCAACTTTTTTTCATTCAAAATTATAATCTCTTTTTGGATGAAGAATCAACTGTTGTGTCGAAAATTCGCGATTTTGGATTGAGTTCAACTATTTCGATGAAAACTCATGTATTTTATTGAAAATCCTTCTCTTTTGACAGAAGATTAATCTTTTTGGCTTAAAATTTTTCTTTTTGGTCGAGGATTCATCTATTCGCATAAAAATTCATCTATTCTCTTCAGAATGCAATATTATTACTCGAAATTTGAGGTAATTGAACCATTTCAAGTTGAGATTTTTAACATCATGGAAAAACTTATAACGCATAAAATTACACATTTTTGGTCTAACACTTTTAGTCTAACAGATCGAATTTCTGCTGGACTTTTCTGACTTTATTATTTTTTTTTAGTAACAATTTTTCTTATGTAAGATCTTCCGATTACTTCAAAAAGAAATTTGAATGGAAACATAAGTTCCTCTAATGTGCCATAAGGCAAACATTGATATTTGATGCATGTATAAAGTGTGCCATATTATTGATATTTATTGAAGTAATAGAAAGGTTTTTTATTGCAATTTTGACAAGTTTATTTCATCTGTTCATCGGTGCCCTTTTTGCGACATTATTGACAAGGAATCGACAGTTCCCTTTTCCTCGAGGAAGTTTTACGTCGTCTATAAAGATCGAAAATATCTGCATCTTCTTATAGATACCCTTTTGCGATTTATTGCTTTCGACGCATAGTGTCGTCGTGATTCAGTTTGTGTATGATCGGCACCAGGTGCATGAGATCGTCTTTCTGAGCCAAGAACTGAGGACCCCGACAAAAGAGTGAAAAATTCGGTGATCAAACGCAGTCTCCGAATTTTGTGATGACATACTCGTAAACTTGTGTCCTCACTTGCGATGTCAGCAGGCATGGAGAAACCGAGGGAGAAACTTATAACTTTCTGAAAAGATATGGTTCACTCAGAGGCAAAAAAGTAGATAAGAAAATTTTTCTCCGTAAAGATTCAATGAAGATATTACAAATGAATAAAAATCCTGATCGGGAAAAATTTACAAGCAATCCAGAAGTCACCTTATTTTTCAACGATCTACATTAAACTTAGCAAGGACTTGATACTCATAGAGATTAGGAATCTTTGTTACATTCTCAATTTCCTAATTTTGAAAATTAAGTTATTTTTCTCTCAAAGATCGAAATAAAATCTACTTTCTTATGAAAATTTTTTGTGCACTGAAAAAGAACACCCAAAAGGTTCACAAATCAAAAATAGACTTCGAAACTAACCACTTTCACGGCTTATGAGGGAAAAATGTACAATGAATGTACAGCAAAAAGAAAAAACAGGGGGGAAAAATAGTCAACCAAACTAACTGTCACTATTCCTTTCCTCCGCCTTTTTTATACTACTGGAGACCAACACGTTGCGAAGCCAATTTAGACTTCCTCATTAGAGGCAATTTATAAGAAAAATACAGTTATAAATAATGAAACCTAAATTAATTAAATTCAAGTATTACCTAAACATGGAAATAAAGAAATTTTTGTCCAATGTTGTTTGGTCAATTTTTCTATATTCCTATTGATATCAAAAATCTTTAAGATCGAAATGAGATCTACTTTCATATGAAAAATTTTTTGTACTAAAATAGAAAACACCAAAAAGTTCTGTGTAACTGTGCATGACAAACTCCTTTAACCAAACTTAAGACAGATTCCTTAAAAATTTCCCAAATTTAATTTCCTAAAATCAAAGCATACTTTCTTGTTAATATCGAATACCTTTTTTGGAGAAACCCATAAATCTTACACTTTATCAAAGAATCATTTCGTGATGCATCCAATATCAGTTTTTCTACTAATTGTTTCTTTTCTCCGTCTTTTTTATACCACTGGGGACCAACAGGTTTCAAAGCCAATTTAAACTTCCTCATTAGGGGTAACTCGTAGAAAAACTACAGGTACAAAAATAGATTAGGATAGATTAGAAAACCATTATTACCTGAAGATAGAACAGAGATAATTAATAGCGAGTTTTATTTTTGTACATATTTTATTTCTTGACTGAAAATAATTCTCACACAGGCAAACATTCTGAATAAAAACTAAAGTCAATTATCTCATTTTTTAATTGAAAACTGATTTGCACATAGGCAAAATTCTGACCAAAACTACAGTCAATATATCCAATTCGTGACTCTTCCCAAATTTTGTCATTATTTATACAATTTATAAAATTATTAAAATCAAAATTAAAATTATTCATTACATTTATAAAATTTTTCGTGTATCAACAAAAATACTCGAAAATTTCACAAGTCAAGAACAGACTTCAAAACTATCCACTTTCACGGCTCATTAGAGACAAATGTGCAACAAATGTACAACAAGAAAAAAAGGGAGAAGAAAAAAGACTCAACCAGACCAACCTTTTACTCTTTCTTTTCTTCGTCTTTTTCATATTATTGGGGACCAACATGTTTCGAAGCCACTTTAGACTTCCTTATCAGGGGCAATTTATAGAAAAAGAACAGATACGAATAATGGAAACATTATTAGATTAGAAATCATTATTACCTGAAAATAAAACAGAGATAATTAAAGCGAATGGTTTTTTGGTACATACCATATTTCATTCCTTGACTGGAAATGATTTTCACACAGAAAAACATTCTAAATACAAACTAAAGTCAATTATTCCATTGTTTAAATGAAAATTTATTTGCACATAGGCAAAATTATGACCAACACTACGGTCAATGTATCCAATTAGTGACTTCATCCCCAATTTTGTCATTATTCATACCACTTGTTTTCCTATAAATCACCCCTGACGAGGAAGTCTAAATTGGCTTCGAAACATGTTGGTCCCCTTTTTCTTTTTGTTGTACATTCATTGTACACTTGTCTCTAATGAGCCGTAAAGTAGGTAGCTTCGAAGTCTATTTTTGATTTGTGAACTTTTGCGTTTTCTTTTTCAGTACACTAAAATTTTCATAAGAAAGTAGATTGTACTTCGATCTTTAAGAAATTTCAAAAGAGAGACATTGAACGAAGGAAGCGTCCATAAATCACGTCGACAGTTTTTCTTTGTTTAAATAAAGAAAATAAAATTGCTTTCGGATTAAAAAGGACACAACAACAACAACAAAAAACCATCCACGTAGTTTATGGATGCTCTTAAAGATTTGTTCCAATCTTCAGGGTTGCCTATGAATACAAACAACCTTTTACTCTTTCTTTTCTTCGTCTTTTTCATATTATTGGGGACCAACATGTTTCGAAGCCAATTAAGATTTCCTCATCAGGAGTAATTTATAGGAAAACAACAGGTATAAAGTTGAAAAAATTGTTAGATTAGAAAAACATTATTACCTGAAAGTAAAAACAAATATGATTGATAGTAATTTCAGTTTTGGTACATATTTCATTCATTAATTGAAAACTAAAGTTTTGACAAAGGCAAAAAAATTCTGAATAAGTCCCAAATTCAGATTATTCTATTCTTTAATTGGAAATTAATTTACACAAATTCCAAATCATGACACAAAACTAAAGTCACTGTATCCAATTAATTATTATTCCATCTTAAATTCTGTTGTATCTAGCAAGATCTCTTTTCAAATTAAAAGCTTTGTCATCTTCTCTTTTTATAAAAAGCATTTTCATGAACTCTCTCTCTTTTTGATTTTTCTTATGGTACGAAATTTTAACATCATCCCAAACTAAGTCATGCCCATGTGTAAGTCTATGTTTTGTAAGGACCAAGTGATATCTTGCACTTGCATGAAAATTATTTTTATGTTCATCTTTTCAAGATTGATTTCAAGATACTTGAGATTTTTCCAAAACAAGGTAGGACAACCGTATGAAATCAATTGTAATCCTGTACATTGTTTCTGTTCTGATTATTACCTTCACTCTTTATTTGAACAATTCTGTTACGCATATGCTTGTCAATAAAAGTACATAATAGGATAATGGTTGAGAAAAACGACCTGTTTGCATAATTCAATATTCTTTTCATGAAATGTAGGATGAGATAATTTAAGAGCTCTATCAATTAAATTCTTTACAACTCCTATTTTGTTTCGAATGGCATGATTCGAATTTAAATTAAGCGTTCTTCCAGAAGAAATAGTTTTTCTGTGGCAATTAGTAAAAATATAATTTTCATCAGTTTTCATTAAGGTAAAATCAAAAAAGGTAATCTACTTTCTGTTTCAATTTCAACAGTAAACTATAATCTTGGATGTATACTATTAAATACATTGAGTAGGGTATTTACATTTTATTCATGTAAAGATAATACAGAATTATCCAAATATCATGCATAAAAGTCCAATTCAAAACTAATTCTGTGAGAAACTTCATTTTCCAAATCTTCCATCACAAGTTCAGCAGTAATTGGAGACAAGACTAAGCCTATCAGAATTTCAAATTCTTGTTACTAGGAAGTGCTATTGAATTTGAAATAAACGGAATTGAAAACATGTTGAGAAGAATCAAAAAATTGTTTTTTCGCAATCTTAGTGTGAAGTTTGATCGTATCCCATCTATTTTCGAATAGCAAGTTTAACTCTTTCATATGGAATGTTAGGAAATATGGCTGTTACATCAAATGAGACAAAAATGTGATTTGTTGCTATTCTAACATTTTCGATTAATTTTAGAAAGGCAGAACTGTTCTTAATTGATCTTGCTGAAAGGGTAACTGATTCTTTGATAATTTTACTGAGAAATTCTTTGATTTTATCATGGGTGAACCTATTGTCGGAATAACCGGTCGTAAAGGAAATTCTGCTTTAGGAGCTTTTACTAGGCCATAGGCAACAGATAGATTTGTGTGAATTGTGTTAATGTTGCATCTTCCGATACTGTTTCTAAAACATTTTCAAAGTTTTAATCTCTCCAGACTTTTAAATGTACCTCTTTGACTCATTTTTATAGAATCATTTGGAATAACTGCAAAACTATCTTCATTATTAAAAATATGCATCATTTTTTGATTATAAACATCTTTTGATATTGCAACTGTAATACTCCCTTCAACAGCCTTAGTAATCAATAAATCAGGATGATGTTTCAAAAAAAGTTTTGTTTCAAATAATCCTCCACTTAATTCTTTTTCTAATAAGGTTTGTGGAGCACCATTCTTTAGAAACTTATTTAAAAACCCATAAATCTTGCTCTGAATTCTTGTACTTTGATTCCTTGTAATTCTGAAATATTATTAGATTTATTTATCTGATAGTTATTTGTCAGATGTGGCATTGATTTTTAAATGAAGCTGCCTTCAGAAAATTAAAGCCGGTACTTGAACTGGGCGAAAAATTTCTTTGCCTTGAAGGACTATAACAACTGGAATTATCGACTACTGGATTTCGTTTTAGATATACAAGAAAGCAGATCTGATTCGAACTTCAAAAGAAATCATTACAAACCAGTTTCAGAATACAAGTACCTATCACGTTCGTCTTGAGATTCAATCTCACCTTTCGAAGCGAAATCCACACCAGCTCGTGGGAAAAATATCATGAATACAGACTAACACATATTACATATCTCCTGTTTACATTTAATATGAAAAAATATATATAATAAGAAAATTGATTGAGAAGTTAAAAATAAATTTCAAGAATTTAGGACCTTCTTAAATAATATTCTAATATTCTGCTGAAAGAAATATCAAAAAATTATTATTATTATATAGGGACAGGAATTATGGAATGGGTATTAAATTGTCCCTTATTTTCCAAAGTCAAAATTTCGCTGACTGATTTTTGTTCCAATGCCCAAAAAATCATGCGTTACAAATTTCAGCAATATTGGCTAACTTTTACGCCTTCCATACACCACTTGAACTTTTCCATGTTTTGATAGTCACCCTTGTAGGTATGAATAGAATGGAATGATTGAAACAACCAGAATGAAAATTCGTTACGATATAAGTGTCTATTTTCCTAAATTTCAGCAGTTTTGACTGATTTCACAGTAGAAAAAGTTAATGAAGTTTCATCAAACGTGCAATTTCAGTGACAATCACGAGAATGGCAGTAACATTATTATTATTAGTTCAAGAGTGAATTAAACTTAAAATCTGATGAAAAACAACCCCATCTAGTACGATGGCTTCCATCCGAGTACAACCGAGCCAAACGCTGCTTAACTTCAGTGATCGAACGTGAAACCTTAAATAATTTGGTGTTTCCAAGCGAACACTTGGAGTACACTTTTTTCACTTTACAAACCATTTTGGTGGATTTCACCAAATACAAATAATTAAACGAGAAGCACGTAAAAGAACCTGATTACACTCAAATCTGAATTATTCCGAAGGTAAGGGAATAATCTTTGAAATTCTAAGGCTTTGAAATTAAAGTTTATGGTATGTCCCATTCCTAAAATCCATCCAGGACCCTTTACAAGTTTGGAAGAAGTGTGAAAAATTTCAGTTTTTATCAGTTCTGGTAATATTTTTTACTTCAAAGCATAGTACTTCAGATTTGTCTAGCCAAAAATTGAAGTCAAAATTCGCCGTTAAACTAAAAAAAAAATAATTACTTATCTCATATAGTTTAGGAGTTACAGCCTTCGAAAGTTAAATTTGTCTGAAAAATGTATCAAAAAAAAATATTCAGTTTCAGTTTTTGTGAAATTTCATATTTCCTGTGAACCGTAGACAAAAATTGTCAGTATAAGAGTTAAAGCAGGCTTGACTTCAAGCAAATCGAAGGAAAATAAAATTATATACCTCTGATACGTCCAAAGTTACAGCATGTTGAAAAATAGCCATTTATATGAAAGCTTGTCAAAAAGTATTCCTTTTATAATATTCGGGTTTCTACTGCAATATGTATTAAAAGTTGTTTTTATAATAATAAGATTACAAAAAATAACATTAAAATCTGTGAGACTTTAATAACTTCTGAAATGCATCCGAAAAAGTGATTTTTTTAAAAAGTTGATGCCCTCAATTTTTATGAATATATTTCAGGAATTATTAAAGCTTTTCAGATTTGTATATCATTCGATGTACTTTTATGATTATGAGAACACCTTTCGACACAAATTGCAGTAGGAACCTGAATATTAGAACAAAAGAAAATACTTTTCAACGAACTTTCATAGAAGTGAGTATTTTGCAACATGCTTTAACTTCGGACGCATAAGAGGAGTAACATTTTTTTTTTACTTTTCCTTGAAATTAAGTCGGCTTTAACTCATTTTCTGACTGTTTTTGCTTGTGGTACACAGAACATATGCTATTTCACAAAAACTAAAACTAAATAATTTTTTTTGACAAATTTTTCAGATAAATATAATTTCCGAAGGCTGTATATCTATCAAGCTGTAGGAGATAAATAACTCTTTTTTTTTAGTTTTAAAGAGAGTTGAATGTACTTTAATTTTTGATAGGACCAATTTGAAGTGCGATGCTCTCTTGTAAAGAAATATTTGAAAAATTAATAAAAACTCAAATTTTTTACACTCCAAAATTTTAATGGATCCCAGATGTCCAAAGATGTTCAATGTTTAGGTACTATTTTTCAATGCCAAACTACAGAGTTTTAACTACAAAAGCACCACTTTGGAGATATTCTCACAAAAATATAAATAATAACCTGAAAATAAAAATTAAATATTAAGTTTATTCAACAATCCCTTCAGCGAGTTTATTCTTCTTGGTGTCAAAATAATCGTGAGGTATCACTGAAATGATTTCAAAAGAAAACGAGAAGTGCGAGTCTGTTTGGGTTGAACCCAATCCAAGCCCACCGTGGTTTATTTTACGAAGTAATAAAAATTTACAATAAAGCTTCAAGTAAAAGTTGGAGATGAGTTCCCGGTGGCTCAAGCGATAGCGCGTCAGGCTTCGGAGCAGGAGGACTGTAGCTCGATCCCTGTGCCGGTACCAATGGAAATTTTTCTATGTACTTCTACCTTTTTGTTTTCGTTCAGATTAACAATTTCCAATTGAAGAGGAAATCCGTTCGTAATCATTATTCGAACGCACTCTCTTTGAGGAACTTCATCTCTGTGAAACTAATATCAGTGAATGCATTATAAAGTTATTTGATTACTTTTCTTTTTGTAATTGAGGATTAGCATCCTTATCAAAAATCTTTTTCGTGGGAATGGCTAAATCAAACGACCTGGCTAAGCATCTAGAATTGAAGGTCAATTAAGGTGAGTATGAGGGGTGCAGTTATTACCATGTGCTGCAGACGACTAAACACCCCTCATACGAGCTGGCAGGTGAAATCCGTGCCAAGTTACACAGGGCAGCGCGCTGAGAAAAGGCGTTTCGCCAGTAATTCGTGGTAAGTTTATATACGTGCTATACGTAATGACGGTTGCCATTACGAGTTAGTCGCGTTATAAACCCCGATGGCGTGACTGGATCGTTTCAGATCTCTCTCGTGCTGCTTTGGGTACCCGCGGAAAAAGGTTTCCGTTCCTTCTAACCATATCCAACCATTCCAAATAATAAGTCAATTATATGCACTTGGAAAAAATTAAATGCTTCTACTGCTACTCTCTGCCATTTTAAATTACGTTTAGATTCTTAATCTAATATTCTTATCTTCAGAACAAATTCCTTCACGCATTTGTTTGATTTTGCTTCCTCATAGAGAGAGCTTCGTGATGGTAGCAATTATGGAAATTTTCAAATTTGTTTAATTAAACGTTCTTCAGTTGGAAAATGTCTAATAAAATGCTCCAAACAATTGTCCGGATGTATGTGGGTGCGGAAGTGTGTGTTTGGATATGTGTGTGAATGTAACACCTTCTTGTGCAAAGGATAACTTGAAGACGATTGCAGATAAATTAATGAAATTTCGAGGGCTTTTTTTTACAACTCATGTCTCGAAACAATACTTTTAGCTCTTTATAATATTTCTAAAATGGGTTTTTTATAGTAAAACTTCTTTTATTAACATAATTCAAAGTTGATGCGAGAATAAAAACGAATCCTTGATTCTAAACAAATCGGTTGACCTATAATATTATTACACTTCATTGAGGAGAAAGGAAATCATGGTCATTTCTAATATTTAAAAAAGTTCCGCTCACAGTAAAACTTTTTTGATTAATATAATCCAAAGTTGATGCAAGAATAAAACAGAAATCCTTGATTATAGGTGAATTGATTGACCTATAATATTAATACGCTTCATTGAGGAGTAAGGAAATTATGGTCATTCATAATAGTTAAAAAATTTGTTTTTTTACAGTAAACATGTTTTCATCAACATGATTCCAAGTTGATGCAAGAACAGAAAATACTTGTTGGTTCGAGACGAAGTGATTGACCTATGTTTTAAATAATTATACATATAATATAAAAAGAAAATAGATAATAATTTTAAAAAGATGCATAAATATATTTTTAATTTGTTCAAAACAAATCATAAATTTATAAATATAATTATTCTGATAGAGATTTTCTGATAAAGATTCTTCTGATAGAGATTGTGATAGTATACTGATAGTAACAATTTTTTTATATCTGAAAATAGGAATCTATTTATTACATATTTACTTATAAAATACGAACTGTCTACCGTTACGGAATTTTCTGTATGACTAACCTATTTCAATTTTTAACTAAAAATGGAACAGCTTAATTTTAATTTGAAAAAATGTATTTTTTGCTAACGAGTTTGATTTTACTCGGCATTTGACTGGGATTATTTGTAAATTTGTGTTTTTTTCTGTAATCTTTTATTCAGAAATGGTCAATTTATAAGAATAAAGCTTTTATTTCATTTTTAGAATGCATAAAAAGAACAACAATGATAATGAACATTTATTTCGGAATGTTCTTAGCTGAAGTAATGTATGGTAATATAATAATGCTTTCTCTATGAGGAAGCAAATGCTTCTGCTACCAGGAAGCAAAGTGCCCATGAAATTAACACCATACAATATTAATAAAAACAAAGTGGGCACACCCGAGATCGAAGTCATAGCTAGTTTTCAATTTGAATCCATCTTTTAGAAATTCAAAGTGAATTCGAACAATCAGTGAAAATAACTGGAAAATATTCAGGTGGTGATACATGTGGTGTAAGCAGAAAATCACGTACATTCGGTGCGTATTTCGAAACAATCCACGTGGACTTCCCCTTGCACTTTGAACGTTATCATTATTTCTCCTCAACTTGCATTAAGAACTATGCAATTTTAAACATTCAGATGGAAGTGATAATTATTTTTATTCTAATTATGAGAATTTTTTAAACATCCGTTTCGAATTGCGCGCCAACAGCAAACACCGGCGCACGCGCATCTCGCTATACCTGGCGTAACGCAATAGTTATGTCTCGTACCAAAGTTGAAAAATCAGTTACTTACGAATAAATACATTGAAAAAATGAAGTTAGAATGTATAAAAATAACCTAATGGTGCATGTATTGATTAAAATTGTTTATAAAGTTTGTTAATAGAATAAGACATTGAGTTACCAAATTTTTTCACGTTTATATCATTCCAATTAGTATTCCAATATCTGCCAAATGTTGTAGCGACTTGCGGGGTAACCCATGGAAAAGATTTATTGAAAAAAGGTTACTTGAAGTCTCTGAGTGCCAGTGCACATGTTTAGTCGAAGGCCGAATGTACCTAATGAAAACAAAAATATAATTACTCAGTATGAAAAAATATTTGCAGTCGAAAATTACCTCATATTCCTAAGGCTACCTAAATTTCTTGATCAGTTCTTTTGAAAAATGAAATTAAAAGAACACTCCTAACATTCCTGAGTGAAATGTATATGAAATATTTACAATTCTTAATTGCAAGTATGTCACATGTAATTCAAAGTGGAGTCATTATTTTTATTATAGTATACATTTCTGAAAAATTATACAGTTATACATTTCAGACTTCATACTTCAAACAAATAGTGCAATTCATTTTATCACATGCTAAATGAGGGTCACTCCATTCAATTTCGCCAAAGTCGGTTGTGGCCTAATTTTTAAAAATTTTGATACTAATTAATACTCAATGTTTTTTGAAGTTCTATATCACATAAACTCAATAAATTACTTCATTTTTATTCAGAAATCTAATTTACATAATGCAAGAGCACAGAAAAGTGTCACATTTATGTGCATTATACAAGTCGAATAGAGAAAAACTCCAAATATACAATGAAAAATTGAATTAAATCAAGTAGGGTGAATTCAACAGTTTTTATACTTCAAAAGTTACTTTATTGGGAAATAATGAACGAAAATTGTATTTGAACAACTACTAAAACATAACGATTTTTCAGCACTCTCGTAGCTCTATTAAAAACGTTGCGTTCAATTTTATAAAATTGAAACTTATCTCACAAGCTTCATTTTTGGTCAGATTCCAAGAAATATTAATTTTTTTTCAAAGATTTCAGTCAATTAGAATATCTTATTTTTATTTAAAAGAACACTATGTTAGAACTTGAAATCCATAAAATTATAATTTGGTTTCTAAAATATTTAGTTTTTTTATTATAATTATGTTATATTCTAGCTTTAATTTACAAGAGAAGATTCGTTATTCCAAAAGAAAAAAATCCTATTCAATTCAAAATTTAATGAATCCGAGAATAAATCGTTTTTACTTATCAATAATCAATTATGATTCAGGCTATAAAAATACATTCTCAAATAGAAACTCAAAAATAATGCGAACGTGAACTTATATAGATTCAAAATTTGAAAGATATTTGAAAATGATGAAAATTCGAAAAAATTTCAACAGATTCCAAGAGTTTCAAAAAATTCAAAAGATTTCAGAGTCATTCGGAATATTTACATTATATATATATATATATATATATATATATATATAT
>JAUMHM010000087.1:12467518-12484455 GCA_032362435.1 Melikaiella ostensackeni | reverse complement strand
AACCTTATTACATGAATAATTCGAATGGAGTCAGCCCTTACTAAGCGTATGCGAAAGATTTGGTTTTTTTTTGGTATATTGTTCGGAAGAGATAATTTTCTTACAAAATAGTTCAATCCTCGATCGCATAGATAAATCTTCAACAAAAAAATTAATTTTCTATCCAAAAAGACGAATTTCTAACAAAAAAATTTAATTTTATAGCAAAATTTTTTTTTAAGGCAAAAATTGAATTTCAAAGGCAAAAAGATGAATTTTTTTGAGGGCAGTTAAATTTTCAACAAAAAAGTTCATTTTCAACCTAAGAAGATGACTTTTCTACCATAAAAGATGAGTTCTCGATCCAAAAGGACGAATTATCAACAAAACAGTTGAATTTTCCACCAAAAAAAGATGACGAATTTTCAATGAAATACGTGAATTTTCAACCAAATAGCTGAATTTTCAACTGAAATACGTAAGTTTCAAACTGAAAGTGGAATACTTGAATTTTCGGTTTAAAAGATTACTTTTCAACAAAAAAAAAACAACAAATTTTCAACCAGTTAAATTTAATGATAGAAGACGTATTTTCAACAAACTAGTTCAATCCTTAACCACATAGATGAATTTTCAACAAAAAAGATTAATTTTTTACCCAAACAGACGATTTTTTAACATAAGAGTTTAATTTTGAAGCAAAAAAGTCGAATGTTTGAAAAAGCAGTCGACTTTCTAACCAGAAATATTACTTTACAACAAGTAAGTTAATTTCTATTCAAGAAAGACGAATTTTCCACAAAATAGTTGAATTATCAACTAATAAGGGATAAGTTCTCAATAAAAATTAAAATATGTAGTTAAATTTTTAACCAAAGATATGAGTCTTTTAGAAAGTGTATTCTTAACAAGCCAATTTCACTTTCAACCAAGTAGTTGAATTTTCAACCAAATAGTGAAATTTTCAACTAAAAAGATGAATTTTCTACCGAGAAGATCAATGTTCTATCAAAACAAAAATTTCAACAAATTACATAAACTTTCAGAAAATGTTGAATTCTAAATCCAAGAAAACGAATTATCTAGAAGATAGTTGCATTTTCAATCCGAAACTTTGATTTTTCAATAAAAAAGTGAATTTACCAGCAACTATTCACATTTTCAGGCAAATAGTTGAATTTTTAACCAAATAGTAGAATTTTGAATTAACCTAATGTAATTTTCTACAAAAAATATGAGTTTTCAACAAAAAAGGTAATCTTTAACCAAATAGTTCAATTTTCAAGGCAAAGAGATGAATTTCGTACAAAACAGTTGAATTTTCAAACAAAAAATATGAATTTTCAACAAAAAAAGTTAATTTAGAACCAAGTAGTTGAATTTTTAACAAATTTCCAATTTAAAACAGTTGAAATCAACCACAAGAGACTGATTAAAAAAAAAAAGGTTGAATCTACAGGTAAGACGGATTACTTATCAACCAGACATTTGCCTTCTCAAACAAAATATATGAAATTCCAACCAAGAAGATTAACTTTTTAACGAAAAAGACGAATTTTCAACAAAATACATGATTTTTCAACAAAACGGATGAATGATTGAAATTGTTGAAAAATAAGGTTTTGTCTACTGTCTGTTATATTAGGTTTTCTGGAGAAAGAGGAAAAAATCTACCTCAGCCCGGATTTGAACCGAGAACGCCACTTTTCATAAGTGGAACGTTAACTAATTACGCCACCGAGGTCTCAGTAGATCATTATTCCTCCTATATCACAAGAGGACTTAAAAAATAGATGATTCAAAATTCAAAGGAATGAAAATTGTATTATTTATAAATAAAAGCATTCACAATTGAATAATTTAAAATTAAAAACTATTGAATTTTAATGAATTTCAATTCGAAGCGTTTGAAATTTGACAATTTGATATTGGAAACGAAATTGAATGTTTCAAAGTCAAAGCTTCTGATATTCTAAAAGGCTAAATTTTCATTAGATTAAAAAGATTATGATTTAACCTATAAATTAATTACACAAATTTTTCTAAAATCAAAAAATAAACTTACCTTTATTTTCACAATTCAAAATGAAAAAAATTTTAATTAAAAATCTTTAAAATTGAATTATTATAATAAAACGTTCAAAATAAAAAGTAATTTTTAATGAAAGATATTGAAAATGAAAAAATGTATACTCCAGAACGTTTAAACTTGAACAAATCCGAACTACATTCAAAACTAAAAAAAAATTCAGTCGCGAAAAATTGTGATATTAAAACTTTTTTCTAATCAAACCCTTAGAAATTTCTATTACTTTAGGTAAATTTAGATCGTTTAGAAATGAACAATATTTAAATTGTCAATTATACTCTTTTAAATTCAACCATTTGTATTTTAAATGTAAAATCTAAACTACTTAAATTACTTTAAGTAAATTTAAATAGTCTAGAAAGTACCAATTTTTGAATTTTCAATTATACTTTTCGAAATTCTACCATTTTAATTTCAATCCCAAAATTTAAGCTTAGTTAAAAAAACTATCCAATCACTTTGAAAGTCACGTAACACTTCATGATATGATACTTATTAATAATATATTAATCATGTTTGAAATATCTATAATTTGGAGTTTTGATTATAGTTCTGAATGTGCATTTCTGAAACATTTCAATCTTTGAGACCTTAAAACTGAAGTTTTTTTGCTTTAAATGCTTGAATTTCAAAATATTTGATTTGAAATTTCCTATTTTTTGGAGGATTCGGATTCCACACTGTTTTAGTTTCAAATATAAATATTAAAAATGTCAGGATAATTTAACTCAAATATATTTCTGGATTGCAAAATTTCATATTCAAAGCCTTGATGGTCAGTTTTCAACTAATTGATTCTGAATTAAAATATTCTAATTTCTTTAATTTCAATTTTGAACGTAAAAAACTCCCAGTTCTTATGAATTCTTCGAAATCATAGAGTATCAAACAAAAAGACTTGATAGTTTCACACTTTTCAGTTTCAAGGATTCGTAATTAAACAATTTCGAATTGAATGCCTCCAGAATAAATTCTGAATAATGAAAAATTCAGACAATAATTTTTCAAATGCAAGCCTTAAAAATGAGCAGATTTTAGAACCAATCATTGAAAATTGATTTTTTTATTTGAAAAATGTTTCAAAAAATTTAACACTTCCAACTCAGCTTTAAATTAATTAGGATTTAACTGCAATTTAGCTTCAACTGTGAAAACTATTCTTAGATTATCAAAAATGAGCGCTTTCCTTCTGTTGTTTAAAATATCAGCTTTGAAGGAAAAATCTTCAAAAAACATAAACTCTGCTTAAGTTCTTTCGTGTAATAGTATATTTCAGAAAAAGTCTTCAAAACGAGAAAATATGTTTCCAAAAATCTGTGTAAGAGGCTCATTAGAGACAGTTATGTAAACAAGTGAAAGAAGAGCGCAACAGACTAGGTTTTAACTTCATGAATATCAAAAACAATAGAAAATTTGATGAAACCACAACAAAATTAAAAAATCAGTGTTGAATATTGTCATCAGTGATTGCCAGATATTAATAAATAGTCTAAATGGGAAAATTAAACAGACTATAGAGAGATTAACTGAACAAGTACCTCCTTTTGTCATCAGAGAATGCATCCTGAAAGACGATGAACTGAAGAATAAAATGACTCATAATATATTATATATAATAATAATAACAATAATAATAATAATATGATATATATAATATATATTATAATAATATATAATACATATTATGTATAATTCAAACTCAAGGTGATATACAAAAACTACATTTAAACCTCCACTCAGTTCAATCACATGAAAAACCTGATCCTTGGTCTCTTAATATCAAAAAGATTGATATACCAAAAGCGGTCATTAACATTCTCAGATTAGGCGAAGATTTCAGTAACAAGTTTGACGAAAAAAAGTTCATTTAATTATTAGAAATAGACAAAGATGTTGAAACGAACGTTGAGAAAATACCAAGTTTCCGTTCCACGGATGTGATGGGTGCATATTTCATCTTTTTTATCTCATTTTCAGAGTAGAGGAAACCTTTAATATTTTGAGCAATCAATTCCAATATTTTTGAATCTTTATTCTTCGCAAGGACATCGTTTAATTTTTGTTCAGACACTCTTGATGCTCGTCCGTTTTGCTTTGCTAACATTTCCCTTACATGCTGAACATAATGCAAGTTTGTTTCCAACCTTAGTCCATAAGTTTCTAATTTTGTGACGTATTTGACTAAAAAAATCAAATTTCTTTTGTATGTATTCTAAGTCTACACGCAAGGATGGATTCTTTAAAACAATTTCAGTCTGGAATATAAAAGTGATTTTCAAACTTATCAAGTTATTATTGAATTGTACGGTTGCAGGGCCATCTTTCGCGAAATTCGCAAAGTTTTTTCAAATTTATTATTAGAAAACGTAGTGTAGTTTATAGACAGCCCTTTTGCCACATAAATTATTTTATTTATTATCATTCTTTATTACAAGGACAAAAATTTCTAAGAGTGTGAAACTTTACACGCTCATTGATTGATTTATTCTACAAATCAACAAGTGCAACATTCTGCAAATACCTCTACAAGTACAACTTCTTCGATATCACTTGTATATGATTTCAAGTTTCGGTTGAGAGCAGGAATATTTTTAAATTGCTAAAAAAGAAAAAATAATGTTTTTGCCTGGAATTATAAGATCATATACGAACCGGTTTTCGTGATCAGTGTAAATTTCATGAAGCGTCGGTTGTAACCGATAGCTCTGTCATGTCGTCTGCACATATAACGAAGGATGGATTGCTTGTAGTTCGAGTCTACCATGGGAGCCAAGAATTATGATTGATATCTTTGCTATTTGATACACTTACGCGACTACCGGTTGTTACAAACTGTTAATGATTTGACACAGTGAAAAATTTCTTAATCCATGATTGATTGAAGTTGCAATTTATTGTTCTGTAACAAGGAATATTTACAGCAAAAGTTATCGATACTAAACATATTCTTGACTAACGTTTTGCACTTCAATTAGTGATTTTTGAGTAGTTCAGATTTAGTTGAATTTTCATGTTAACTTGTCAACTAGGGAAGTGAAATAGTTTTTTGTCGATGTAATGACAGTTTTTGATCTACTAGTTGAAACCAGAATGGTTTTGATATTTAGCTGTGAAAAAAATTCCTCTCTAGCTCCGCTGGGATTCGAAATCAGGTATTCAGATTGCCAATCTGGTGCTCTCATCCAGTAAGCGATGACTGAGATAAGATTTAGTGATCACAAATAAATTTGAAAATTCAAAAAACCAATATCGAAAACTTTCTACGTATCCTATTATAGGACATGCATTTCGGCCAACTTCATGCGTTACCATAACGCTAACTTCATGCGTAGTCCCTAAACCCTATCGATCAATTCAGTAGCTAACTCAGTAAAAATATTTTTTGAATTTAAAAAAAAATCAAAATTTCGAATTATCTCAAAAACGATGAGAGATACGTGGAAACTGATAAAATTTGCATGATTTTACAAAAAAAAAGATGTTTCTTGGCCACCTCGAACTACCCAAGTAAATTAAATTCAAGATTGAAAAAAAGTTAAGATTTTCAGTTATCTCAGAAACTGAGAGCTACATAAAAACTGACAAAATTATCAAATTCTTATGAAAGGTGATTGTTCTCGACCAATTCAAGCTAACCCAATAGAAATATTTCCAGAAAAAAATGCACTGAAAATTTTGGGTTATCTCGAAAAAGTGAGAGTTGCCTGAAAATTGAAAAAAAAATCAAATTCCATAAAGGGCGTCCTGATTTAAAAAGCGGGTATCTACATTTTTCACCGATAATTAGGTTTTATGTCGTTGGATTCGTCGTGAAAAGACAAATTTAATTGTGCAAATATTAATTAGAATTTATGAATAATGATTAAGATAATAAGGTCGCGTTTTCTGTATCTATAACGATTTTCGAGAAATCCTGATGGAGGAAGTGGATATCTACAAATGTATTACCGTATCTACACTTTTTCCAGGATTTTGGCCTGAGTTGAGACTGAAATCTTAGTCAGAAACGGCGTATATATACAGGTACGTTTTTTTAAACAAGGATTCTGGTTCGTTCGAGACCTTCAACTTTTTTAAAGAAAATTTTAAGTACATCCCCACGTTATTCATCAGAATTGGAGCCTTTTTTGATTCTACATTTCTCCCAGAATGGCGTATCTACAGGACAAAATTTTTTGAATATAAGGTAGTATATTTTATTTTTATAATTCACGCATCCAAAATTTTTATTAATTTATTACAAAAGTATTTCGTAAGTAGATCATGTGAAAAGTTATTTTTAAATAAGTTCTGAACATTTCAAAAATATTGTCACTGTTGACAAATTTTAAATTTTCCAAATATTATAATTTTAACAATTTTTCGATAAGTTTTAATCAGTTTTCTGAGGAATACAGAATTTTACATTAAATTTATCGTGAAATTCTCAAATAGAAAAAAATGACGGAATCGTTAATCTATATCGATTAAGATATATAGATATGTAATCTGTAAAAATTTTCATTGGAATGTTCGAGTTTGTTAAAAATTTATTACTTTTGTATACATATGTACTTCAGAAATGTGTACGGGTTATGAAATTTTTAATTTTGAAAAATGTGCCCATTTATAAAAATTGATAATCATTGACATATACACATACTATATATACTTAAAGACAATGTTCAATTAAACAGGCTTTAAATTTGATGTAAGCAAATCGTTTCATTAGATACACTGTGAAATTCGGAAAAGCATTTATCAAAATATCGATCGATATTAAAAACCCCATTAAATCAGATTTATCAATTAAAATTGATTATCCAGGAGAAATAAACTTTGATAAAACCTAATAAAAGTTGATTAACGTAGATCGAATTTTTTTCGCTCGGATTCTTCGAAAAATCGGTATTGATTAATGAGAATCTAAACTAATTTTTGCAAAGAATTCAGGAGAAAAAAATTGATGAACGTTCACTGAAACAAACTTATTAATTAAAACCGACTTTTTAAGAACGTTCGATGAAAAAAAAAAATGATCAAGGTTGATTCACTTTAATCAACTTTGATAAAATGTGATTCACATTACGGATATTACGAAACGATTTTTATTTGCATTTCATTTCCAGTGGGATCCCAATTTTGAGACATTTTTGTCCAAAATCCTGCCAAATTGTTACACTGTCTGAATGAACTTCAAAAAATGAAAACATCTCTGAAAAATTTCTCAGTTCATTATTTTATCACACTCTTTTCGACAAATACCATTTTTGTGACAGAATCTTTCGAGCATAATATTTATATTTCACGTAACAAAATGTTTCTAATAGAACAATAATCATATACCTAATATTTATTAATTTTTTAATGCAAAATAAGTCAGGTCATGATTTTTCGATTAATTTTTTTTATTCAAATCAAGTCCAAATTATATTTTTAGTCGCGATATTGTAACGAATAATAAATTTTATTGACGAAATAGTGGGTGACTAGCTTTTCATTTAGAAGATTAACATGAATATTTGTTTTCGAATACTTTGGAATTTTCATTGTTTTAGTAGTCGTTTCATTATTTATTTTATTTTCTTAACAATTTTCAACTACCTCCATTAGAATAACAATAAAGAAATCATTGCTTCTTAAATAACCATATTCGACTTTTTGATTGTTTAGAGATTTAATCAATAAATCTAAAAATGATACGTGATGGTCGCATCCCATATTCGCTCTCATCGATTGAAGTAAAAATTTGTAGATACCTTCGTTCTTCCCGAGGAAACTCGGCCTTCTCAGCGCCTCCGTCCTGTTCCAATACCGTATCTGCGTAGATACGGTTTTTGACCCGGTTTTTTCGGAAATTTCATGTTTGAAAGAGTGACGTGTCTACAGTTTCGTATATAAGTAACGAAAATTTGCAATTTCTGTGCATCAATGAAAAGTGCAGGTCCGAATTGGTCTCAGATTTTTCCATATAAAAAAATAGCATAAATTGGACCGACCAACTATAAACAAGTTTCGTTTAATTTTTCGGTTCGACTTTAAATGTAGATACCCAATTTTTAAAACAGGACGGCAGCATAGGCAAAATTCCAAATAATTCCAATTCAAAATAATGACTCCATCCCAAATTTTTTTTGTATCTCGAAAGATCTCTTTTTAAATTAATGGCCTTATTACTTTCTCTCTTTATAACTAGTATTTTCATGAAATCTCTCTTTTTTAAATTTATCTCATGGTACAAAATTTTAACACCATCCCAATTTAAGTCATAACCATGTGTGAGTCTATGTTTTTTAAGGACCGAATACATGATATCTTACACTTCTATGAAAATTATTGTTATGCTCTTCTTTTCTTGTTCTAAGTGACCTCCTTGTTTTCCCTTCCCGAACAAATTGTTTCTCTGTGCCATCAGTAATTATATAATTTCCATCAGTTTCATTAAAGTCGAAACAAGAAAATTCAATCTACCTTCCGTTTTTATTTCGAAAGTGATCTGTAATCTTGGATGTATACTATTAAAGACATTATGTAAAGTATCCACATTTTGTGCATGTAACGAAAGTACAGAATCATTAACATATTTTGCAGAAAAGTCCAACTCAGAATTAATTTGAAGAAACTCCATTTTCCGAATCATCCATCACAATTTCAGCAAGAATTGGGGACAAGACTGAGCCTATCGTAGTTCCATTTTTTTTTGTATAAAAAGTCCTATCGAATTTGAAATAAACGGAATTAAAAACATTTTCAACAGCATCAAGAAATTTTTTTTTTTAATCTTGGTATGAAGTTTGATCATATCTCATCTTTTTTCAAAAGAAAGTTTAGGATAAACAATGTGTGATTCACAAATTTAAATGTAGACTATGTAGTTTACATAGGGCAAATAAGGAGGTCACTTAGAACAAGAAAAGAGTAACACAACAATAATGTTTATAAAAGCGCAAGATATTCGATCCTCACAAAACATAGACACACACATGGTCATGACTTTAATTGGGATAATGTATTCGATGATGATGGTATTTGGGATAGAGTCATTAATTGGATACAATGACTGTAGTTTTGGTCAGAACTTTTGCCTATGTGCAAATCAATTCTTGATTGAAGAATGAATAAATTTACTTCAGTTCTCATCCAGAAAGTTCGCCTATGTGAAGATTATTTCCAATAAAGGAATGAAATACCTGTATATACCAAAATAACAATTGTTATCAAATATCTTTGTTCTATATTCAGGTTTGTTGTACATTTATTGCACATTTTTCTCTACTGAGCCATAAAAGTGAGTAGTTTCGAAGTTTATTTTTGATCTGTTAATGTTTTGGGTGTTCCTTTCTTAGCATATAACAAATTTTCATAAGAAAGTAGACTTCATTTCGATCTCCAAGAAAAAAGAAGTAATAACTTATAATCTCATCAAAGAACTCTAAACACTACCATAATGTTCTCATGTCCTGAGATTACCTTAAAAGTCGTCTGAAGCTTTACCAACAAATTTTCTCCGTTCATCTCCTTATTTTGACTACCTAAGTGAGGCAAAATCATGTATCCTAGTTATTTCAAGTGTGTAGTATACACAGCTGGAGTGAGTCTGCACTTTTTCCAGTGGTGGACCACCTGGAAGTGTTTATGATGACAACGAAGCAGATACTGATACAGAGGGGAACTGCATAAGATAAAAAAGGATGAATGTGGTCGATCACTTGTTTATTATTGAACTGAAACTGTGCCAGCGTTAAAAAGAAGATATCCGCTGTTAGAATTCCTGTTATCTGTTCTTGTCGTATTCATTCCTTTGTTTCTATTTCGCTACTCTTTGCAAACATATGGATCTCTGAAGTCATTACAGATTACGTTCCAAAGCTAAACTCGCTTTGCTTCGTCTTCGACAAGCGCTTGAGATAATAATCCGAGTTCTCGTTCCACACGAAGCGAAAGTTAAACATAATCACTGCAAATGATTTGTGGTTTATTATTTTTAAACATCTATCGAATTAGTTCCAAGAAATAAAATGTGTAATATAATGACATAATTATAGTTATTAGGGCAAATAGGACACGCTTTTTTTTTACTGCAGTTGCGTCAATTTTCACAGTTTTTGTATCCGCAATCTACATCCTCTCGCTAATCATATTCCCAGATATTTAATCATTGAAATTTCAACACTTCTTATATATTATCCTAAATTGAAATTATACTCTATGATCGGAAAGATTGTTTTTGAAAGCGAATTTATAGTAATTGCAACATACATGATTGTGCTCTAAAATTATTGACTGTTTTAGCGATGAAGATCTAGAATAAGTTGCACAGTCATACATAATGGTTTTGTTTTTAGATCAAATTATTGCGTCCGCCTTCCAATTTTTTTTCTCTGTATCATTACAAGCAAAAAAATCCATTATAGTGCCCGCGTATAATCATTCCTATGGTGAACATTCAATTGGTGGGATGTTAATTATTACTGATTAGTAGCGCTTCATGTGAACCAGTACATCATTCAAGTCGACATCCACTTTCTCAGTATTCGATACGGACTTCGTGCAACGTATGGCTTTTCGTTCTATTTTGGATTCCTAACCATGACTACTTCTTTCTCTTGAACGTGTGCAAATAATTATGCTGTATTCACACACCAGTAGCCTTATGCTTATATTATGTCTGATGTCACTATGAATTAAACTGTCCATCAGACACAACCAATTTGATCATTTTTGCCTCTTTCCTTTGGTTTTGGATTATTTCCTTTTTGTGGATATTGGGTTTTTTATTTTTGTGGCTTTCGCTTTGGTTTTTTTCATAAGGGCGTAACTACTATATAGCGAAACCACGCATTTCGGGCGAGGGAGAGGGGAGGCTATTAGTATGAGCAGCTAAAATTTATTTAAGTATGTTTTAGGTGTACCGTCAAGTTCAAAATTACTCAATCTTTAACTTAATTTATAAATTAACAAAAAAGGCCCATTGGTTATTGCAACAAATTTCAGAATAGAAATCTCAGCGTAAATAATAAGAAAACAGTTCAAGTCATAATTGTTTATTTAAATGTAGTCATTTACATATTTGTGTATTTCCTTCCTCTTTAGGCAAAATTCGTAATTTTTATTAAATTTGAATTTACGAAAGCTCATTTTATTCCCTGAATGGTTCTCTAATATTTTATTCATCATTTTTTTATTAAATATCATTTAGCAAATTGTTTAATTCAAAAAATGACTAACTAAAAATAATTGTACGTATAGGTTCTGAATAAAATGAATTCCATAAAAATGTGTCGAATAGAACTGTGAAAAACCTTTTGAGGTATAGAACGAGCTTTTCTAAATTAAAATTGAAAGCAAGATCTTAGGAGAGAAAAATTTTTACTAAAAAAAAATCCAAAGATATTATAACTTAGAAGAGAGTCCAGCAGAAATTCGATCTGTTAGACCAAAAGTGAATTTTTTCTTGAAGAAAATGCGTAATTTATTGCATTATAAGTTTTTAAATAATGTTTAAAAAATGCAACTTGAAAGGCTTTAAATGTCTGAAATTTGAAGCAAAATTATTGCATTTCTAACGAAAAAGATGAATTTCCAACCAACAACTTGAATTTTCAACCAAGAAGATTAAATTCCTACCAAAAAGAACGAACTTCCAACAAAATAGTTGAGTGCTCAACTAGAAGCAAATTATTTTCAATCAGACATTTGCATTATTGACCAGAAACATTACTTTTATACCAAAAAGAGGCACTTTTAACAAAATACATCAATTTTCAACCAAATAGGTGAACGCTCAACCAAATAGTTGAATTTTGAACTCAAAAAGAATAATTTCCAACCAAATATGGAATAGTTAAATTCTCAGTTAAATTAATTAATTTTCAACCAAGAAAACGAATTCTAGATAAGATACTTAAACTTTCAAACGAAAAAAATGAATTTGCAACTTCAGTGATGAATCTTCAACTGAAAAAATGGATGTTTAACAAAGTAGTTCAGCTTTTAACCAAATAAGATGAATTCTCAACCAAATTTGATCAATTTTCAACCAAACAGTTGCATTTTCAAAACAAAAATGACTTTTCAACGAAACTGTTGAATTTTCCACCAAAAAGATGAATTTTCAACCAAGAAGATTAATTTTCCATGAAAAGGGACGTATTTTCAACAAAATACATGAATTTTTCACTAAAAAAGACGAATTCACAACCGAAAATGGAGTAGTTGAATTAGCACCTAAAAAATCAATTTTTCCAAAAAAAAAAAAATTTACCAAACCAGTTAAATTCCACTTTCAACCAAGCACTTGAATTTTCAATCAAATAAGCTAAATTCTCAACGAAAAATGTAATAGCGGATATTTCAACCAAAAAATATTTCAAATTTAAAACAAAAACAGTTGAATTCATCCAAAAAACACGAATTTCCAACCAAATACTGAACTAAACAATACTAATACTAATACTAAACTAAATATTTTCTAACAAAAAATGAGAAATTTCCACAAAATTGTTGAATTTTCATCCAAAAAGATGAATTTTTAGTCAAGAAGATAAATTTTCTACAAAAAAGACGAATTTTCAACAAAATACATGAATTTTCAGCTAAATAGTTGAATTTCCCACTATACAAAAATGAATTTACCACCAAAAATGAAATAGTTAAATTTTAACTTTGAACAATTAATTTTCAACACAAAAAAAACGAACTTTCATCAAAACAATTGGATTTTACTTTCAACCAAGCAGTTGAATTTTCAACCAAATAAGATGAATTCTCAACGAAAAATGTAATAGCCGATATTTCAACCAAAAAAAATTCTAATTTTAGAACAAAAAGAGTCGAATTGATTCAAATAAGATGACTTTTTGAAAAGATAGTTGAATTATAACTGATACAGATCAAATTTCAACCAAACAGTTGCATTTTGCACTAAAAAAGATGAATTTACAGTCAAAAATGAAATAGTTAAATTTTCACATAAAAAAAATTAATTTTCAACAAAAAAAACCAATGTTTTCTTCAAAACAGTTAAATACCACTTCCAACCAAGAAGTGGAATTTTCGAACAAAAAGATGAATTCTCAATGAAAAAAACTTAAAAGTCGATATTTCAGCGGGAAAATATTTCAATTTTGAAACAAAAACAGTTGAATTCATTCAAAAAGAGACGAATTTTCAAGAAACAGGTGAATCCAAAATTGAAACAGATTAATTCTCAACCAAACATTTCTGAAAATATGACAATATTTTTTATGAATAAAAAAAGTCAATATTTCAAAAAAATAGTTGAATTTTTGACTTAAGTTATATATCTTCAACAAAGAAATTTAATTTTTACCAAAGAAGTTCAACCATCAACCGAATAGTTGAATTTTCAATCAAAAAAGGTTAATTCTCAACAAAAAATGTAATAGTTGATGTTTCAAACAAAAATTATGTTTATTTTGTATCAGAAACCGTTGAATTCAACAAAAAATTACGAATTTTCAACAAAATAGTTAAATCCTGCACCAAAACAGATTAACCAAGCAGTTGAATTTTCAATAAGAAAAAGATTAATTCTGAACGAAAAATATAATAGTTGATATTTCAGCCAAGGAAATATTTTACTTTTGAATAAAAAACAGTCGAGTTGAACCTAAAAGACGAATTTCTAACGAAAAATATAATAGTTGATGTTCCATACAAAACTTTTTAAAATTTTATTTCAGAAACAGTTGAATTCAACCAAAAATGACGATTTTTCAACAAAATAGTTGCATCCTTAACCGAAGCAGATTGATTTACAATGAAACGGTTGCATCTTCAATAAAAAAAAAATTTACCGAAGGAGATGAATTTTCAAACCGAAAAAGTGAATTCTCGAAAAACAGTCAAATATTCAACCAAATTGTTAATTTTTCCAGCCAAGAAGACGAATGTTTGATAAAACAGTTAAATTTTCGAGAAAATAATTAAATTTTCGACAAAAATTTCAATTTCCAACAAAATAATTGAATCAATGAAAAAAATACTTAAATTTTCAAATAAAGTTATGAATCCTTGAACAAAAACAAATAATTGTCTCGACAGGAGTTCAACTTCAAACCAAGTAGTTGAATTTCCTATCTAAAAAGAATAATTCTTAACGAAAAATATAATAGCTGATATTTCAACCGAAAAAAGACTATTTTGAAATAAAAAACAGATGAATTCAACCAAAAAGATAAATGAAATTCTTAATAAAAATGTTGAAGTTGTTATTGGAAACAAATGATATTTTAATTAATAATGGAAAGCAGTTGAATTCAACAAAAAGAAGACAAAGACGAATTTTCAACTAAACATTTAAATTTTCAACAAAATAATTAAATTTTTGATGAAAAGATTTGAATTTATAGAAAAATAATTAAATTAATAGAAAAAATTTTCAAATTTTCAACTAAAGTTATGAGTCTTCAGCAAAAAAAATAATTTTTAAGAAAGAATTTGACTTTCAACTGAGTAGTTGAATTTTCAAAAAAAGGAGATTAATTTTTAACAGAACTATTGCATTTTTCACTGAAAAAGATACAATTTTTATCAAAAGAGATGATTTTTTAAACCAAACAGACGAATTTTCTACAAAAAAGTTAAATTTTCAACGCAAAAAAAAATAATTTTCAAAATATAGTTAAATCTCAATCAAAGGGAAAGATATTCAACTATAAAATCAATTTTCAACGACGTAATTCAACTTTTAACCAAGTAACCAATGAACCAATAAACCAATAAAATAAATTTAACCAATAAACAGAATTTTTAACAAAGTAGTTGAAATTATAACCAAGCGCTTGAATTTTTAATTAATAAGGATGATTTTCTACCAAAAAATACGAATTTACAACGAAATACATAAATTTTCAACCAATTACTAGAACTTCTGAACCAAAAAGATTAATTCTGAATTAGAAATATAATAGTAGACTTCTCAATTGTTACATTCTGCGATAACCCCTCGCCTAATCCCTGGGGAGTAGAACCTACGTTCTACTCACACCGCTCGAGAAGCGAGTTTGTGGCCCTGCTCCACAGGCATGAAAATAGGCCTGAAATCATGGGGGTATCATAAAAAATAAATTTATAACTCCAAGCATGAAACTCTAAGCTAGCCATCGAAAATGTCAACATAATTATATCGATTAATTGTTTCTCACGAATGTGGTTTTCGTTTTTAACCAAATAGTTTAATTTTCAACCTACAGATATGTATTTTCTACCAAATAGTTGAACTTTTGAATAAATTAGTTCAAACTTCACCCAAAAACAGTTGCATTTTCAACAAAATAGTTGAATTTTCAACAAAACAGTCAAATTTACATCAAGATAATTAATTTTCTCACAGAAAAGTTGAATCTTTAACAAAATAATGAAATTTTCGAAAAGCTGTTGAATTTTCATCTGAATTTATGAATCTGCGACCAAAATAATTAATCTTCAAAAAAGAAGTTCAAATCTGAACCAAATAGTTGAAATTTAAATCAAAAGATATTAATTTTTAGAGAAAAATTTGGTTGTTGATATTTCAATCAAAAAAGGATTTCAATTTTAAATCCAAATCAGTCGAATTCAACCAAAAAGATGAATTTTTCAACCAAAAAGACGAATTCTCTAGAAAACAGTTGAATATTCAACTTCTTAACTGTCACATTCTGCGTTAACCCCTCACCTACTCCCTGGGGAGTAGAACCTACATTCTACTCACACCGCTCGAGAAGCGAGTTTGTGGCTCCGCTCCTCAGGCATGAAAATAGGCCCAAAATTATGGAGGTATCATAAAAAATAAATCTATATAATATAATATATCTATATAATATAATATATAAATAAATCTATAAGTATGAAACTCTAAGCCAGGCATCGAAAATGTCAACATAATTATATCGATAAGTTGTTTCTCACGAAAGTGGTTTGCATCTTTATTTCTGGAGGACTTCAATCTTAGAAGAGCGTGACACTCGTTAGTTGTCATTGGAAGAAAGTTAGTGAGAGACAAGAAAAAAAATGTCCAGCTTTTTCAATGGGGCTCCAACGATCTTCTGAATTTATCTTGTTCTTGACGTGAGTACACGCGCCCGTGTTACTCAGGTGCCTATACTCGTACGGAACGGCATTCCGTCTCTTCGCGCTGCTCGTCCGAAGAAGCCAGGAATGTTAAGGGCTTAATTATACGAAGGAGCGACTTTGAAGTGGATGTGCTCTCGAGACTTTTTTTCTACCGATTCCCCATGCACTAGCGTCGAGATTCGACGAGCGCTGCTGAGAGCTTAATTACGAGAGGATTGTGGGTCCTTTATTTGTTTGTTAGAGACTAACCACACGAGTAACTGTAGCAATTTGCACCTTTTCCTGATTGGTGAAGTCGAGAAATGACCGCGAGCTGTGACAGAGACTTGACTGAGAATTATTCTCTTTACAGAGCTCTTACTGCTGACCACTTCACAGTGGGCTGAGAGACACCGAAAAGTGGCCAAAAAACCAACTTTAAAGTTTCTTGAAGATCGAAATAAAATCTATTTTCTTATGAAAATTTTTCGTGTACTGCAAAAGAACACCTAAAAAGTTCACAATTCAAAAACACACATTGAGACTGCCTGTTTTTTCGGCTTATTTGAGACAGATATACAATAAATGTACACAACAGGAAGAGAGAAAGGGAGGAGAAAGAAAGAGTCCACCAAAACCATCATTAAACTCTTTCTCTTCTCCGTCTTTTTTGTACTACTGGGGACCCAACATGTTTTGAAGCAAATTTAGACTTCCTCATCAGGGGTAATTTATAGGTTGAACTTAGAACATATATATTTTAATTAATATTTTGATGTTCTTGTATCGATTACTGGTCAAATTGATTTTTGGAGAAATGAGAAAAAATCTA